>ML784394.1:245996-268911 GCA_009831015.1 Picea engelmannii
GGGTGGACGAGTGAGGAGGAGGAGGAGGAGTTGGGAGGGAAAGGGGGGAATTGCGAGAGCAGAAGGTGTGGAATGGAGGGGGGGGGGAGGATATGGGAGCGGAAGGTGGGGGAATGGAGGGGGGTGATTGTAGGGATCATTGCCCCTCCTCCCCCCTCCTATTATGCATTATTTTAATTTTTTGTTTCTTGTTTGTTTCTTTTCTTTATTTTCTTTTTGTTTTTTTGTTAATTGTGTTTAAAAAAAATCAAACTAGTTCTATATATAGTTTTTTTTCAATGTTTTTTCCTTTTTAGATTTTTATCTCTTTTTTTTAATAACTTTGTTTAAAATTTGTTTTCTTTTAACTCTTTTTTCTTACTAGATTTGGGACTTCTTTTTTTCTGGTTTTTTTAAAGAGGAGGGTGAGAGAGGATTGGGGGTTTCTTTTTTCTTTTAGTTATTTTTAAATTGTATGAGTGTGTTTAAATGGTTTTTTAAAACACATTTTTTCCCATTTAGTTTTTTTTTTGGTGAATATGTGTGCAACCATTTTAGTCTTTTATGGATTGGTTTCAAACATGTCTCAATTTTAACCCACCCAAAAAAGGGGGCTACTAGTAGCACCTGTTTTTGATCTAGGGTTTGATTTTAAGATTTGGCTACGATGGAACCGATCGTTAAGGCCATGGTTTCAAACAAGTTATAATTTTAACCCCAAAAGAATTGGATGTGCTATTGGTGGCACCACTTTTTGATTTGGGGGTTGATTTTAAGGTTTTCATTGAAATGGTACCAGTTGTTATGACCACAAGTCCAAACAAGTTGTAATTTTAACCTCAAAAAAAAGGGGGTGATATTGATAGCAATAATTTTTAATTTGGGGGTTGATTCTAAGGTTTTGTTTGCAATGGTACCGATGGTTACAACCACAAGTTCAAACAAGTTGGAATTTTAACCCCGAAAGTAATTTAAAATTTTTGTAGGCGTTAATCGATTAGCAACATTTAGGGGGGTTTAAGGCCATGGCTATA
Source organism: Picea engelmannii (assembly GCA_009831015.1). Classification (NCBI taxonomy): domain Eukaryota; kingdom Viridiplantae; phylum Streptophyta; class Pinopsida; order Pinales; family Pinaceae; genus Picea; species Picea engelmannii. The sequence continues at coordinate 247,010 of ML784394.1, forward strand.
TAAGGTTGTAATTTTAACCCTGAAAAATAAAGGTGATTCTGGCCGCACCACTTTTTGAAATGGGGTAAAAACAACCACTAAATGTAACCTCTAAAAAATGAGAACTCTTGAGGGTTCTCTTCAAGTAGATAACCATATTTTTTTGTCGTTGGATCCAATAGGAAATTCTAGGGGTCTTATGACATGTTGGAGGAACTATGTCTCTTTGATTGATTATGAAATGTGGACTAGGTATATCTTCAAGTATTTAGGCCATACTCTCTCTATTATTAAATCCTATGGTCCTTATGAGGATAGATAGATTCTCTGGGATTCATTTTTTAATCTCTAGTACTCTAAAGAAGAAAAGGTGATCATAGGAGGTGACCTGAACTTCACTACTTCTCGAGCTAAGATTTGGAGTCACGATGCGAGAGTTGATACAAAAGCTAGGTATTTCAATAATAAGATAGAGGATTTAGGTTTTATGAATGTTGAACCCCTAAAGCTAGTTCCTACATGGAGGTACGATAGGGGTGGTACAAAAGGTGTAGCCAAGAGGTTGGACAAATTCTTAGTCTTGGAAAGCATTATGTATGAGGCACACAAAATCAGAGCTTGGGTGATACTTGTTGCTTTCTCTAATCATTGTGCAGTTATTCTATAAATGGATGGACAAAATGATAAGCTACCTAGTCTATAAAAGTTTAACCCTTTTCCGTTGGAAGATGTAGAGTATAGGAATCTAGTTGACAAAGAGTCGATCAATTTTGATCCAAACTCCAATCAATTAGCCTACTTCCAGTTCATCTCTTCTCTCAAACAAGTGAAGGCGAAAATGTTTTATTGGGTCTCCAAAAAGAGAGAAGAGATGGATAAGGATTTAAAGTTTGCAGAAAAATACTTGAGGATATCTTTGAAAGGAATGTATTACACATTTTCAATGAGGAGGATTGAATGAAAATTAAAGAGTTGGAAAGTAAAAAATAAATGATTTTGGTCTGGAGGGAAGCGGAATGGCGAATGAAAATAAGAGTTATTTGGCTTCATAAGGGTGATAAAAAGACACAAAAAAAGTCATTGATTTGCAAATAATAAAAAATAGATTAACATTATTTGGGAGATGAAGAATTTTGAGGGTCACATGGTTCATAAATTCTCTAAAATTGTTGAAGTAGGATCCACACATTTCTAGAATATCTATAAAGAGCCAAAGCAAGCAAACATAATAGAAATCTTGAAGATTGCTTCTTACTTTCCTATCTTTGGCACCAAGGAAAATAACCAAACATTGATGGAGGAGGTCTCAAAGGAAGAGTTGCAGACTATTTTTATGTCCTTCAAAAAAGACGAAATCCCAGGGATGAATGGGTGGACAATCAAGTTTTTTATTGGTTTTTATGATTTATTGGAGGATGATTTGCTGGGAGTGATTGAGTAGGTTAAAATTTATAGAAGGTTTCAAGTTCCCTAAATGCAATATTTGTTGCCTTAATCCCGAAAAAGGACAAGAAAGAATAATTTGATGGATTTAAGCTTATTTCCCTATGCAATTGTTTGTATAAAATTATCTCAAAGGTCCTAGCTATTACAGTCAAAAGGAATTTCTCAAATATTATATCATAGGATCAATTTAGGTTTTTGGAAAATAGGAAAATTTATGAATCAATTGGGGCTACATAAGACAATATTCATTAAATCAAAGTAAAAATCCTCCTTGCAGTTGTCTTGAAACTGGATTTGGAAAAAGCATATCACTAGACCAATTGGTTGTACTTAAGACTACTACTTTTTCTTCATGCACGGTTTAGTTTCCCTATAATGAAGTGGATAATAGGATGTGTCTCTTCGATATCCTTTGTTCTTCTTATTAATGGTTTGGTTGCAAAATTATTTTGTCCTTCACAAGGCCTTCACCAAGGTTGTGCTTTATCTCCCTTATTATTCCTTTTGGTGGCAAAGGGATTTGTAACACACTTGTTTCCCCTAGTCTATAATTATAAGTGTTATTATGGAAAAATGATAAGTTGAACCGTGGGTGATCAAGGATAAACAATGGACCTTGATAGATTTTGTAATCTCTCTCTCTCTATATATATATATATACATATATACGTGTGTGTGTGTGTTTAATAAAATAAGAGAATGTTGAGTTACTGCTGAAGGGATGGCCTTCACATGTTATGATGTCAGGAGAGGAGTGGACAAGAGGGAGGCCATCACTATTTTGAATGAATCTTCCAGGCAGTACCCTGCGTAATTAAAATGATATGGATCTGAACTGTCCTCAGTCTTGGAAATTGGCTATCAACCAAGATAGTAGTTGGAATAGTTCTTGAAGGAGTTAAGAACGGATGGGAAAGTGCGTTCAGGAAGTTTATGGCATGATCCATGAGGTCCCGAGGGAGGAAGACGAGAAGAAAAGGGGAAGGGAGGGAAGAACGAGTCACAGAAGAAGATCTTGTTGAACTCCTCTCGTGACATCGTATCCTAGCTCGTGGGTGTTTGGTTGCAATGAAGTTGAATGCAACCTTGCCTACAGTTGGGTGGAGAGCGGTTCTCTCTACAACAATACTCAACATATCTCAATTTTCTGTAGATAAGTGTCTCGTCTACCTCTATGTAATAATATGAATATGTGTATTGGTTAAATGAACAATATAATATTTAGATGTAACCATTTGGTCTGCAAATCAAATTGTGTGTTTTGGAGATTCCAATAATTGTGCAAAATGTGTAATTTAGTGAAGAGTTTTACATTCTTGCTTGTGAGTACTTCATGTCTTGTGGGATTTATTTATGAGTGTATGCTTGTGAGTAAAGTTGTGTGTTTAGTATATAGGAAAGGATACAAATTTGTATAATTGTTATACACGCGTATAATTCAATGCTTCTGTATTAATCTGAGGGGACAGACGCCCCTACTCATTGTGTGTATCACAGAAATCATATGTTATATTAAAGTACTCCCATGCATGTACACACACACACACACACACACACACACACACACACACACACACACACACACACACACACACACACACACACACACACACACACACACACACACACACACATACCCTTACATACGTTCATTGTGCGCTAGGATGCTAGAGTGCCCGAGCCCAACCAGTCTTTCCAAGAATAGGGTATTGTGAAGAAGCCCCGAGGAAACCATGTAGTACCTTGGTCAAGTGCGAGCATTCTTGAGGCTCGGTAATACTTGAGAAGGACTCAAAGAAATATATTTGCAAAATAGATAAGTCCATACATGGAATGTTAAGCCAGAGGAAAGTCTCTAAATTATTTCAGAAGAATCATGGTCGTGGGTTTGGCACGATGAAAAAATTTGGGCCCTTTGTCGGGACATGGTCGATATGCAACCTCAATTGTTGATTGGGATGAAAGGGAAATATATTGACCCTTTATCAATGTTGAGAACAAGGCTATTTTATGAAATCAACAAGGGTTGTTGATTCGTCAGGAGTGATCATGGACGATCCAGGACCATAGGGTCTGTTGACACGAAGTTTATTTTTTTACCCTTTTAGCCTGAAACTTTGCCTTTTTCTAGTCATGGAGCCACCCTTAGCCCTAAAAAAGAGTCAAAAGTCTTTTGATTTTTTTGGGGTTTCGGGATTCGATTTTTCATGAGGTATCATCTTTAGTTAGCAACTCCAGAGTCCCGATGCCGAAATCCTGAAAAAGATTTATATTAAAGTAATAAAACAGAAAAAATAAAAAGTGGATGCTATAAGTCCCGACGTGCGTTTCAAAAAGTATCCTTTAGTCATGATTAATTAAACTCTTAAACACGATCAACAATTCATTAATCTTTCGCGATTCGGGTTTTCTTGTGTCAAAGTGCTTTCAAAATGTCGACCCTCGAGCGCCCGATCCCCAAATTTCCGAAAAAAAGAAGAAAAGCAATAAATTACTAACCTCGATTAATTAAATCATTAATACAAGTGATTAGCGCCTAAGTTAATCCCATCACGATTTCGCGATTCGGGGTTTGTTTATGACATACCTCATGGGTACAGGATCCTCAAAATTCCGAAATGCGAAATCACGAATTTTTTAACAAAGTTTAAAACAAAATTAAGTTAGTTTAAAATGGGATTAATAATGACTAAACTACTTTTTGTGTTTCGCATTTCGGGATTTGTTCAAAGTAGTCCTTTTGAAACTCCATATTGAAATCGTCGATATGTGACAGTATTAATAACAAACAAATGGAGATATTTTTGATATGAAGGCGTATCTCCAGGCGTATCTTCCTCATTAAAACATTAATTCCTTATCGCCTGTAACAATACGCTCATCTTAAGACAATATAAAGGCTAATAAACGTTCAATAGTTCGAATTTCATTCTTGTTTTTACAAGCATGAGTGAGTTGCATTTATACATACTTATATATTTTTCCTCTGCAAACAGGTTTTCAGTCTAAAACGAACATTATGGCACCTAGAAAGAAACCTAAGAAAAGTGAAGAAGCAGCTGAAAGCTCAAGCCCAGAAGGAGATGTCGTGTTTGATACTACATCGCATGCCATTGATTCCATCAAATCATGGAGGCAATTTTTCAAAACCTTGGACTACGAAATCAAGAATTTTCCCAATGATTCTGAAAACAAACTCCGAGACATAGCAGAGTCCGAACTTCTCAAAGTATCCACGCACCCACGACTCGTGACATACAACGATATGATAAGTTGGGCTTTAGAGAGGAAATACGTGCAGATGAGAAGCATTTCAGACAACCAAGGGGTCGTCATCAACTCTTTCAGACCGGAGCATATACAAGTAATGTACAAACTGTCTCCCAATTTTAAGTACATTTATAATAAAGAGTTTGTAAGCGAATTTCAAAGGAAAGAATGCACAGAGGCAGATCAAACATACCCCGGCATAATCAAAGACTGGTGGAGACACCCAACAAAGTTCAGGGCTGATACCCATAACGTTTATGCTATAGCCTCATTGAATGAGTACATGGTCTATGTGGCCATGATGCTATGTAGACTTTTCGGGAAGAAAATTCCTACCCATTTCCCTGCAGAATGGGTGCCCCTTTTACATGAAGCAACCAAAGGATATAGCTTCAATTGGAACAAAATTCTATCAGATAAACTAGCTAAGGAGGTTATGGAGTATCAAACCGTGAGATCCAGTGGCCGACCAGTAGCCTTTTACATGTCGGCATATATCATGGACGCAATATGTTTCACAACTCCTTTCCCTTTGATGAATTAGAGTTGGAACCCAACATGCATTGAACCTATTCATGAATATCATTCTAAGTTGTGGGAAGAAAATGATAAGGATTCTTTTTACGAAGTTTGTCATTTCGTGGTGATACCAGTGCATCAGATGTTGTATGGTTGTGTGCCCTCCCCCCCGTATTTCAGAGTCGGTTATAGGAAACGTCATGGCAGTTGTCGATTGTTTTATTGAGGAGAATTTCTCCTATATCAAGGTTTTCAGATGTTCTATCCCTCCTCATGCACTTCCGAAATTCCTCCCTGACAGACTGGTGTGCAGGGAGGTATCTCATCAGATAATAACAGGCGGTATTGGGATAGAACTGAAGACATCTCAAAAGAAGTTTTGGCCAGTCTTTCTCATACAGATTGGAAGGTTTTTTCTACTCAACCTGGGTCATTCCAAGGTCAAAGATACAACTCTAGATGAGGTCAAGTTGGTGAATCTCGAACACAGGAAACACGACCCTTATCAAACACTAGGAATCCACATGGCTCACTGTGGCATGAAAGCGTTTGAACATGAGGAACCCCCTCGCGATGACATTTTCAAATTGATAAAAACCTATGAGGAGGTGTTAGACAGGGTACAAACATTACCACTCGACTTGCAAACCATTCTTCTAACCTTCCAGAGACACAGACGAAGTGGTTTTCCAAAGGCATTGCAGGGCGAAGAAACAACACCTCCTCTAGAACAAGAAAACATTCCCCCAGGCTTCAGACAAAATGCCCAGGATAAAGCTGACACTGAGGAAAATCCACAGGGGGCCGAAGGATCTTCACAAAACAAATAAGTCCCACAGACAGAAAATCCATCAACATAAATAGAAAGAATGTTTGGGACACCTCCCGAATCCAGTCAATCTACCCCCCCTTCATCATCTACTATTCACGTTCATACCCTAAAGACAACAGGGGAAATAACATCCACAAAGTTGGGTAATCCCATCACTTCCTTGACCCCTTTACAGTCTACTTTTGGGCTCCCTCAGATAGGAGTCATATATGCTAGTGACCTCGACCCTATCTCCAGAGAAGAAATAACTCCCTCTGATTACTTCTTCGGTAAAAAGAGAAAGGTTGTATTAAAGAAGGAGATGTATATGAGAGAAGGTGGTATGGTAAAGAAACACAGGGTACTGGTAGATGGAAAAAACTTGGAAGAGGGATATTTCACTACTGAGGTAGCGGGCTCCATGGGAGCCTTGGCAACGACAAATCTATTCACCGTTGACAATATGAGAACAAGGTTGAAACAGAGTAACCACATGATAGTCCAGTTGCAAAACCAACTAAAAGATACCGAGAAAAATATCAAAGCGGAAATAAATAAAGGTTTGGATCAGGCCAGAGTTGCTGACAAGAAAGAAATTCAATCACTTAAGTCAAGTCTAGACTAGATGAACGAGAAGATGCAGACTAGCCAAATATAGGTTATTCGGTAAGAAGAATTAGTAAGACAACTACAGGCTAAAATGAATTCAATAAAAGGCTAGGTTATAGATTTGAAAGTTTTTCAGGACCAGTCATTGGAAATACATGTGAAGATAGAATCTGAGCAACCAAGAGTAATCTCCCAAGTAGAGATTATTCAGAATTATTTTCAGGAAGTAAGCAATGCTCTTGATAATATTATTTTTAAAGCAACAAGGGCCACTTTTCAAAAGGCAGTTGTATGTTCAAAAAACGAAGAAGTATCGAAAATTCCAAATCTTTCTATCACAGAGAAAATCAGAGGCGATATCATGCTCAAGGTGTGGGAAACCAACATAGCAGAAAATAAGAAAATAGCCAAAGAAATCAAAGACGATTGTGAAGAAATCTTTGATTTGTTGGATAAGGAATCATTAGGTATTGGAAGAGACAATTGCATTGGGCAAATGGACAGATAAACATTGTAAGACACCAGTTGAATTTCAAAGAGGTTTTGAACGAAATTCAGATGGAAATTTCACAGTTAAAAGAAATGGATGTTACCTTGATAGACAGGTGGCTACTGAAGCCAAACTTAAAATTTCATTCGATTAAGTTTGCTGGTAAGGGGATCAAAGACCGGATTCCAAAAATTCAGAGAAAAAATTATCTATTCAAAGCAAAGGATTTTCCAGAGCCTCCCAGAAATTTTATACACTTTCTTGAAAAATGTATTGAATGTATTGGGTTGAAAGAAGGAGACACTTCATTAAAACAATGAAGTATCATTTTGAAAACTTATATTATCGAAACAATAGAAGAATAAAAGATAATCATGAAAAAGGTTGAGGTTTGCATTTTTGTAACTGTTTGCCCCTAGGAGTTAGGAAATCACCAACCATCAATGTATGGGTGATCTAGTATAAGTATAATTTCAGGAGACTGAAAAAAGGCTTTTTCTGGGCGCATTGTAAAGAAGAATTTGAAGATATTTTTGAATTAATACAAATATAGATTGAAGATTCCAAACCTGGTCAAGTTTGAGTTATGTGTTTCTCTGTTGTTTCATATTTTTCGTATTTCTCTTTAATGAACGCTTAACTACAATTTAGTACAACCTCTACTATGGTGATTAATTATTCTTTCAATTTAATCATTTACAACTTTTCCTCTGTATCGGCTATCAACAGATACAAGACCTGTAAATGTTTTAGATTTCAATATCATATGCTTCATTAAGAGTTTTTCCTAACTATTTTCTTCTACTGTCACATAGTGAGATTCCTCTTTAATCGATGCCTCACCTTGTTCGACAACTTTATGTTTTCTTTTCATTTCATGCATATTCCCTTTCCAAAATTTAGCTCAGATACCATAAACGACCTTTAGTTTCGTCGTACTATTAGTTTAAAGTTTTGGAGCTCTTCTTATATGTTTTGAAGTAGAAATAGTGAACCCTTAAAAGGAAACACAAGAATTTATCCTTTCAGTGTTTATCCCTCATGACTGTTCCAGTTACAAGATAGCCCGATATCGAGCCTGGACTATCAAATAAAACGAGCATTGCCTTAAATTTATTTAACACTATCTTGCAGACAACAAATAACCTTGTTGAGTTAGAACGTTCATGGGCAATAATTGAAAGAGATATTAGTATCCAAAAAACTGGGAAGCTAGACAGAGACAATTAAGGAACCAACCATAGCCCTTTTCGTATCACTGACTTTTCTATCCTTAGTTTTCTCTATCTTTTCGGATGCCTTGACGATATACTTTAGAGCCTTAAAGTATAAACTCGGGAACAACAGGGTCCATGGAGAGTAGCACAGTCAGAGCCTCCTAATTAAAATGACCTTAAAAGACTAGGAACAACCTAGACCATCCATTGGGATGAGGCCACGATGAGAGTTATTTTGTAGATCTTGGTGAATCTCGTTGGAAAGGGACCAAGGAAAAAGGGGAATGTCATCATGACACACCTTGCTAACTAATATCACCATTGTGTCCCAGAGGGCATGTGCTAATTGATGAAATAGGAAAGGGGGAGTCCTTGTAGGATCACCACATGAGTCAAGTGCCATTGAAATTGATCCGTCAAACCCATGAGATGGAGACCCTTTGTGAGTACTTAGTATCCTATCGGAATAAGGTCATGTGTCACCCTATGAAATTCCACGTATCAAGAGATATGTGTACCCAGTGTCACCCTACGTGTCATGCCACACAACAATAGAAGATGGAAAAATGGCTAAGTACCAAGATTCCACGTAGTCATAAAAGTGAAAGTCACAAGACCTTACCTCCACGATTTTGAGAGTCTGAGAGTCTGTGAAGATGAGAAAAACAACTAAGTGAAGAGAACCTTTAGACTCATGAAAACCGTTATTATAGAACATTACCTCCACGAGTCTGTGAGTCCACAAGTTCACGAAGGGAAAAATGACTAAGTGTAGAGACCCTTCAGACTCATGAAAACTAGTATCATAGAAGATTACCTCTGTGATTATGCGAGTCCACAAGTCCACGAAGGGAAAAGCGACTAAGTGTTGAGACTTCTCGGACTTATGAACGTTAAGGTCGTAGGATATTACCTCCACAAGTCTGCAAGTTCGAAGAGATGGATAAATGACTAAGTGTTGAGACTTTCAGACGAACTTATGAAGAAGAGGTAGAGATTTGTACATCCGCAAGTCTGCGAAGATAGAGAAATAACTAAGTGTTGATACTTTCAGACGAACTTATGAAGAATAGGTAAAGAGTTGTACATCTGGAAGTCCGCGAAGAAGGAGAAATGACTAAGTGTCAATATTTTTCGGGTAGACTTTTGGAAGGATAATTGTAATGATATGTAGTTGTGAGTCCGTGAATTAGTGAATAAGAAGGTGTTGTTATAAAAAATCCCATGAAGAAAGAACATTGAAGATGCATATGTAAGAAAGTAAGATAAGTTAAATAAACTGAGAAATAAAAGAAATTGGATACCCCCTCCCTTAGAACCTTTAAAGGGTCAGGTATGTTACAAAGTGGTATCAAATCAAGCAACTACACTTCGCTTGCTTTGGCTCACGAAGGATTTGAATAAGTTTTATTAGAAAAAAAATTATAAAGGGAAGGATATAATGTCTTACCCCATTTATAAGGACCTACTACTACCCAGTCGGGTGACCAAGTACTTAGACCTTTGAGGACGTTGGCATTTTTTGGCCATGAGGTAATTTTTTCACCCATAAGAATGCAACTATGGCCTTAATGACCACCCACGTATTCCTTAATGGACGCCCGAAAAACACCAACACAAAGTAACCTTAGTTGACTCATGAGTGGCTTAGGTGGGTGCTTCTACTTGAAACCATTGAACATTTAGCTTAAGGCATGGCCACTTTCGCGATGTATGACGACATGGACCATTGACCTGATTGTAATCAACAATCGTAGTTTGAAAGGTTACCCACCTAGATTGTGACCACGGAAACCCTGACCAATGATGGATATCAACAGACCGTATGTCCCTACGGTCCTCGAGTCCCCATTTTACCCAGCGCATGGAATCCCAACGTAATTCATTGTGCAATGATTAACCCCGGAATATCAAAAATAATAACCCATCAAGTAATTAATCATGGGAATTTATCAAAAACCTTCATAATGGGGAGAGGAGGACGATTATACATTGTTTTTGCGCAACTAAATAGGGACTTTATACTACTGTAAAGCACTAGATTTATACATCATAATACCAGTTTACAAATGTACCATGTTGTTTCTTTAGATAATGGACAAGTCGACTAACAGAGAAATATTGATTCTCAGCACTTAACCAGTCCTAGATTTTCCAGACAAGCTCTAAGAACAATGATGGTGACCCACCGTGAATGGGGGGAGAGATCCCATAACAAAGAAGAAGAATCTGATGAAAGGAGGATGGTAGAAACCCATTCGAACTTATCGGAGACCGTGAGAAGTCTTAGGGCAGAGTTGTAAAGATTTAAGGCTAACAATGACCAACTAATGAAGGAACAAGAAAAATATATTGAGATAAATGCGGCCCTGCTGCAAAGTATGTTAGAACTACGACAACAATTGCAACATGGGCATGCCACCAACAACATGAGAAAGCACTAGCCTAAGAAAATCCAGAATTCACCTGAAATGCAGAAGCATGAAATTGAAAGCAACAATGCAAGAATAAACCCTCTTAAGAAGGCTCTTCATGGATCCAAGACGCATACCAAAACCAAAGATTCATCTGGGGATTTATCTAGCGAAGGAGTAGAAATATCCACAGAACTATCCAACAGTAAGACCAATTCCCATTCCCATAAGAAGGGGAAGAAAAGGAAGTACTCCAAAAGCAAGGACCCCGAGGAATTTAAGAAATCCAATCCCCTTACTTTTGACGGGGAAATAAAAAAAGGGGAGGAGGAAGAAGCTTGGATGCTGGGCCTAAAGAAGTATTTCATAGTTCATAACTACTCTGAGAACTTGAAATCTCGAATATCTATATTCAATTTGAATGTAAAGGCCTCTATCTGGTAGGAAGACCTTAGAAATGTAAAGGGAATCCAGGAAAAGAGGTTGTCCTAGAGTAAGTTTGAGAAATAATTCAAGAAGAAGTACCTTTCAGAGGAGTACTATGATGAAAATATGAAGAAATTCTATGAGCTCAAATTAGGACAACTCACTATAGATGAATATATCAACAAATTTATGGAACTGATGAGGTATGTACCCCACATAAAGGATGAAAAGGTAAAATTCAGTGATTTCTTAGTGATTTTCCTCAATCCTTCTGGAACAGAATTGGCTTTGATGAACCTGAAACCCTGGAGGACACCATTAGAAAGGCTATATGTTGTTATGATCAACTCAACCACAAAGCATAACCCCCCAAGGAATGGAAAAATAAAATTAAGATAGGATTCAAGAATATGTGAGTTAAACCTTCAAGGTTCAAGAATTTTGGGAGGAATCCCAGGATGGGCTTCCCTACCAAAAATGTGAATCAGAAGAACTTCCCATCTCAAGGTGGATATAAGACTATTGGATCAACCCCAGGTAGGACTGAAAGCATAAAGAAGGAATTGTTGAAATGGCGGGGTTGTGGAGAAGAACACATGCTAAGAGACTGTCCTCATAGGCAACCAAACAACAAGGGAGTTTAGAACATCCAAGAGGCGATCACAATCAATGACGTGGCATAAGCATACCAAAGATCCATGCAGCTTTAGACAATAAACAGACAGACCACCAAGCCTCAGTGGTGGAAATGGAAGGTATGGTCACCAACCATCTTATTTCTATTATGATTGACGTTGGTTCTAATCTGAGTTATATTTCTCCTCAAACCATTGAGAAGTGTAAATTACAACAAAAAAAACACACCACGCCATCACTGGTACAACTAACCACGGGAACAAAAAGAAGGGTAACAAGGATCGTAACAACATGCCCAATCATCGTGAACAGGTTGCCTACTCAATCCACCTTAAACATCCTTCCTCTAGGATCTTATGACACGTTGATCAACATGGATTGGTTGGATGCACATAAAGCTAAACTGGACTGTTATAGCAAAACCTTAGAATGTGAAGATGACAAAGGGGAGAGAAGAACTTACAGGGAATTCAAGAACCTGTCTCAGTGAAAAATATATCAACCCTCCAAATAAATAAGTATTGTAGGAAGGGGTGCCCTTTGTATGCAATATAGGTATTATATCTCGTTAAAGATAAAAAAAAAATGAGCTTAGAAGAGCACCCACCCTATACTGAAATATTTTAGAGATGTGCTTCTAGAGGGGGTACCAAGGTTACCTCCCAAAAGAGATATCGATTTCTCAATAGAGCTTGTACATGAAGCAGTGCCAATGTCTAGAGCACCCTATAGGATGAGTACCCCCGAGTTAGTGGAGCTCAAATTACAACTGAAGAAAATGTTAGACAAGGGGTACATTCGTCCTATTGTGTCTCCCTGGGGAGCACCAGCCTTATTTGTAGAGAAGAAGGATGGCACACTCAGGTTGTGCATAGACTATAGGCAACTCAATAAAATGACAATTAAGAATAAGTACCCCCTACCCCGCATTGATGATTTATTTGACCAATTAAGAGGTGCCACCATATTTTCCAAGATTGATCTGAGATCCAGATATCATCAAGTTCGAATCAAATATGGGGACATATATAAACCGCCTTTAGGACAAGGTACAAAAACTATGAATTTGTGGTGGTGCCATTTGGTTTCACCAACGCACCAACCACTTTCATGTGTTCGCTGAATAGCCTACTCAACAAGTTACTGGATAGATTTGTATTATCTTTTATTGATGACATCCTAGTCTACTCAAGGAGTAAGGAAGAGCATGAAGAGCACCTAAAGTTGGTACTCCAAGTACCAAGAGAACACAAGCTCTATGCTAAACTTAGAAAGTGTGACTTCTTCCAAAGAAAAGTCCATTATTTAGGCCATGTTATCTATGATAAGGGAGTAGTAGTTGACCCTGATAAGATCAAATCCATTATAAATTGTCCCACACCTAGGGATGTCACTGACATTAGATCCTTCATGGGTTTAGCAAGATACTATAGGATATTTATAAAGGGATTTTCTAAGATTGGTCACTCAATCACTTCACTATAGAAAAAGGGGGTGAAATTTGTTTGGACATTAGAATGTGAGGGGAGTTTCCAGCAGTTGAAACACCTCTTAACACATGCCCCCTTACTAAAAATTGTGGACCCATACAAGGAATTCCTGGTGTGCACCGAATCTCGATGCCTGCAAAGAGGGACTCGGAGGAGACCACATGTAAGAGGGACACATAATATGTTATGAATCCAAAAAATTGAGTAAACATAAAATAAATTATGTGACCCATGATCTAGAACTAGCTTCCATAGTGCACACATTGAAAATGTGGAGGCACTACCTCCTAGGCAAAAGGTTTGTCCTTATGACAGACCATAGTGGGCTAAGGTATTTATTTGACCAGCCTAAGCTAAATGCTAAGAAAGATAGGTGGATGGCTCTTATCAATGAGTTTGAATTTGAAATCAAACACATCAATGGAAAAGAAAACCAAGTGGTTTATTCCCTCAGTATAAGTATGCAAGTAATTCATTTAGTAGCCATGAGTACTTGTGAAATAGACCTCAAGGAAAGAATTAAAATAACACATGAGGCAGATGATTTCTTCAAAACCACGAAGATACACCTAGAGTAAGAAATTACCGGGCTGAAGTATGCAGGTTATCAATTGATAAGTAATGGCCTACTAACATACAAAGGGAGGTTGTACACCCCAACTTGTGACACCTTGAAAAAGTTCATATTGGATGAACTGCACAAAAGACCATATGTTGGTCACCCTGGTTTTCAGAAGATGACTACAGCCCTTGGGAAACTGTTTTATTGGCCAAGAATGAAAAAAGATACAACTGATTATTTGGATAAATGTTTAGAGTTCCAATAGGTTAAGGTAGAACACCAACACCCAACCGGGTTGTTGCAGCCCCTACCTATTCCAGAATGGAAATGGGAAACCATTTCCATGGACTTCATCACCGGATTACCCAAAATGACAAAAAAAAATGAGGCCATCATGGTAGTTGTGGATAAATTGAGCAAGGTTTCCCACTTCATTCCGGTAAAATCTACTTGCAAGGTGATAGACATTGCCATCATCTTCATGAAATAAATATTCAGACTGCATGGGATGCCCAATGAAATTATATCTGATAGTGATGCCAAATTCACCTCGAAATTTCAAAAGTCCTCATTCACTAGTTGTGGAACACAACTGCTAATTAGTACAACCTACCACCCTCAAATTGATGGAAAAATAGAGAGGGTGAACCGAATACTAGAAGACATGTTAAGGATGCAAGTAATGCATTAACCCAGGAAATGGAAAGAGTATCTACCCCTCATAGAATTTGCCTACAATAATGGATACCAAGAATCCTTGAAAATGGTCCCTTTTGAAGCCCTCTATCGCAGAAAATGAAATATCCCAATCAGATGGGATAATCCAGTAAACAGGGTTACCCTTGGACTAAAAATGTTAATGGAACCAGAACAACAAATGAACCAGATAAAGAAAAATCTGAAGGTGGCCCAAGACCGATAGAAGATTTATGCAGATAACAAAAGAAGTCATAAAGAATTTAAAAGAGGAGATCATGTGTATCTCTGAATCAAACCAAGGAGAAGCTCCTTAAGAATGGGGGTGTGTGTTAAGCTAATGCCCAGGTTTTGTGGCCCTTTTGAAATCCTGGGCAGAGTGGGACATGTAGCCTATAAACTGGCCTTGCCCCCCACAGTGAAGGCACATAATGTGTTCCATTTTTCCTTATTAAAGAAATATATACATGATGCTACTCACATAATTGATTGGTTTGTGATATAGGTGGATCCAGAGGGAGAGTTCCAACCAGAGCCGCAGTGTATCCTGAACAAGAGAGAGATATCTCTCAGGAACATAAACATTTCCTAGGTCAAGGTGCAATGGAAACACTTTGGTCTCGATGAAGTGACTTGGGAAATGGAGGATGCCATGAAACCAACATACCCTTTTTTGTTCACTGTTGAATATGGAGTTTTTTCATTAAATAGAAATCTGAGGGTGGTGTTCCTTTAAGGGGAGGGGATTGTAACACCCGTGTTTCCCCCAGTCTGTAATTATAAATGTTAGTATGGAAAAACAATAAGTCGAACCGTGGGTGATCAAGGATAAACAATGGACCTTGATAGATTTTGTAATATTTCTCTCTCTCTCTATATATATATGTATATATATTTGGTTTTTAATAAAATAAGAGAATGTTGAGTTATTGTTGAAGGAATGGACTTCATGGATTACGATGTCAGGAGAGGAGTGGGCGAGAGGGAGGCCATCACTGTTTTGAATGAATCTGTCAGGCAATACCCTGCGTAATTAAAATGACATGGATCAGAACTTTCCTTAGCCCTGGAAACTAGCTATCAACCAAGATAGTAGTTGGAATAGTTCTTGAAGGAGTTAAGAATGGATGGGAAAGTACGTTTAGGAAATTTCTGGAATGATCCACAAGGTCCCGAGGGAGGAAGATGAGAAGAAAAGGGGAGGGGAGGGCAGAAGGAGTCACAAAATAATATATTTTTGAACTCCCCTTGTGACATCATATCCTGGTTCGGGTGTGGCTGTGTGCAACGAACCTAAACAAAACCTTGCCTACGGTTGGGTGGAGAGAAGTTCTCTCTACAACAATAGTCAACATATCTCAATTTTATGTAGATAAGTGTCTCGTCTACCTCTATGTAATAATATGAATGTGCGTATGGATGAATGAACAATATAATATTTAGATGTAACCGTTTGGTCTACAAATCAAATTGTTTGTTTTGGAGATACCAACAATTGTTCAAAATGTGTAATTTCGTGAAGAGTTTTACATCCTTGCTTGTGAGTACATCATGTCTTGCGGGATTTATTTATGAGTGTATTCCTGTGAGTAAATTTGTGTGTCTGGTATATAAGAAAGGATACAAATCTGTATAATTTTTATACACGTGTATAATTCAATGCTTTTGTACTAATCTTAGGGGAGAGACACCCCTACTCACTGGGTGTATCGCGGAAATCTTATGGCATATACAAGTACTCTCATGCATATATCTCTCTCTCTCTCTCTCTCTCTCTCTCTCTCTCTCTATATATATATATATATATATATATACCCTTGCATAAGTTCGACATGCGCCACGATGTTGGAATGCCTGGTATTGTGAAGAAGCCCTGTGGAAACCATATAGTACCTTGGTCAAGTGCAAGAATTCTCGAGGCTCGGTAAGATGGGAGAAAAACTTGAAGAAATATATCCATGAATAGCTAAGTCCATACACAGACTATTAAGCTAGAGGAAAATCCCTAGATTGTTTAAGAAGAATTGTGGTCGTGGGTTTGGCATGATGAAAAAATCCATGCCCTTTGTCGGGACATGGTTGAGATGCGACCTCAGTCATTGATTGGGATAAAAGGGAAAGATCCTGACCCTTTGTCAGTGTTGAGCACAAAGCTATATTCTGAAATAAACAAGGGTCGTTGATTCATCGGGAATGATCGTGGATGATTCAGGACCGTAGGGTCCATGGAGAGTAGCACGGTCGGAGCGTCCTGTTCAAAATGACCTTAAAATCCCAAGAACAACCTAGACCATCCATTGGGATGAGGCCGCGATGAAAGATCTGTCGTAGATATTGGTGAATCTCATTGGAAAGGGACCAAGGAAAAAGGGGGACGCCATCATGACGTACCTTGCTGACTAATATCGCCACCATGTCCCAAGAGGGCACATGCTAATTGATGAAATGGGAAAGGGGAAGTTCTTGTTGGATTACCACATGAGTCAAGTTCCATCAAAATTGAGTTGTTGTACCCACGATATGGAGACCCTTTGTGAGTACCCAATATCATGATGGAAGAATGCCATGTGTCACCTTAAGAAATGAAACGTATCAAGCGGTATGTGTACTCGATGTCACCCTATGTGTCATTCCACACAATGGTAGAAGTTGGAAAAATGGTTAAGTACCAAGACTCCACAGACTCATAAAAGTGAAAGTCGTGGTACCTTACCTCCGCGAGTCCGAGAGTCTAAGAGTCCATGAAGATGAGTAAAACAACTAAGTGTAGAGACCCTTCGGACTTATGAAAACTAGTATCATAGAACATTACCTCCATGAGTTCACGAGTCCACAAGTCCGCGAAGGGAAAAACGACTAAGTGTAGAGACCCTTTGGACTCATGAAAACTTGTATCATATAAAATTACCTCCACGAGTTTGCAAGTCTGCAAGTCCATGAAGGGAAAATTGACTAACCGTTGAGACTTCTTAGACTTATGAAAGTTAAGGTCGTAGAATATTACCTACGCGAGTCCACAAGTCTGCAAAGATGGACAAAGGACTAAGTGTTGAGACTTTCAGACAGATTTATGAAGAAGAGGTAAAGAGTTGTACGTTTGCAAGTCCGCGAAGAAGGAGAAATGTCTAAGTATCGATATTTTTCAGTCGGACTTGTGGAAGGAGAATTATAACGATATGCAGTCAAGAGTCTGTGAGTCCATGAATCAATGAATAAGAAGGTGTTGTTATAAAAAATCCCATGAAGAAAGAACATTGAAGATGTGTATGGAAGAAAGTAAGATAAGTTAAATAAACCGAGAAAGAAAAGAAACTGGATACCATGTCCCTTATAACCTTTAAGGGGTTGGGTATGTTGAGGTCTCAACAGGGACATTAGGGAGGCAAAAAGAGTTGGTAATATTTTAGCATTGAAGATAGTTTATTCTTGCAGTCTTACCCATCTTTTTTTCATGAACGATGTTTTACTATTTATAAAGGGGGATTTCAAAGAAATTGTCAAGTTGAAGGAAATGCTATGTTTGTATGGAAAATCCACGAGAATGGAGATGAATATGCAAAAATCAACTATTTGTTTCCACAGTTTGGAGGCAAAGTTTGTTCAAAGATTATTGTTGGATTTTCCATTCAAAGAGATAAACTTTAAGGAAGGATTTAAATACCTATTGTTTTGTTAAAACACAACGGGTATGGCAAAAGGGATTGGAGCTTGTTAATCGAGAGAATAGAAGCTTAGATAAATCATTGGATTAATATATGGTTATCAATTGGTGGTTGCCTGACTTTGGTTAAATTTGTGTTGGAGATTATTCCAATATTTTGGCTCTCACTGGCATTTATTCCTAAAGGGGTTTTAAAGGCCATCAGGAAGAGGTGTATAAATTTTCTTTGGTCCAGAAAATGTGAAAATGATCACATCCCATTAGTTAAATGGAATACAATTGCAATGCCAAAGGAATATGGGGGTTGAGGTATAAGGTGCATGCATTTGGTTTGTCTTTAGCAACAAAGAATCTTTGGAATGTATTGACCAAGATGAGTTTATGGAGAGATATTTGAGAACAAAAATACATTGCTCCAGGTTCCTATCTAGACTGGATAAGAAATCCAAGAAAATACATCATAAATGTATCCAATCAATGGAAAGCTTTAGTAAGATTGTTTCCAATGATAGGTGACCATCTAGCTTGGAAGGTAGGTTCGGGAGAAAAAGTGAGACTTGGCTTAGATGTTATTCTAGGTTACGGAGAGGGTTATCTATTGTTTGATGAAACCATCAATTCTTTACATTATAATGACTTATTCTCTTTGAGTCAAGTTTCAATTGAAGTATCGACAAGTATATGGTCTCAAGGATGGCAAACAACTGAATCCTTCGTTCTGGAAGGTAATTAGCTAAATGAATGGAAAATAATTATTGGTTTCCTTAAGAAAGGACATATTAGATTGAAGGAATACACAAATGAGATGGATTGGGAAAAAAATATAATTAGAGGTGCATTTACTACAAATATTGTGCACAAAGTAACGTTTGAATCTATAAATTTGAAGTTGAGATGGTGGTGTAATCATGTGCGGAAGATGAAGGCTCCCCAAAATCCAAAATCCTCCTTTGGTTGGCTTTGAAAAATAAGGTTTTGACTTGGGATTTGTTGCAACTAAGGAACAAGAGGGGCCCAAATATATGTATGTTGTGCATGGATGAGTGTGAAACAAATTACCATATTTTTATTCATTGTCCATATTCACAAGGAATGTGGAAGGAGGTAAAAAATATGATTGGAGTTGAAACTGTGTGGCATGAAAATACAATTGAAGAGTGTCTCAAAGCTTGGTTTATGAAAAAAGAATTAACAAAGTTTAGGGTGATTCCATGTTTGGTCCTTTGGGGTATTTGGTTGGCACAAAACTTGACAATTTTTTAAGATAAGTCTATTCCAAATTTTCAAGCATATTCACAAATTTATGCTCTATGAATAAAGTGCATTACTCACGAATCGTAAAAAGTGCCAAGACAAATCTAGGAGGGACAAATAGATAACTCTATCAACTGGGGATTTTTTGATGGGGCTTCTCAAAGTGGTGGAAATATTGATAGTGTTGGAGTTGTTTTATATTTATTAGAGGATCATTATATCAAATTTAAATATCTTTTGGCCAGATTAAACAACACAACATAATTAATGGCTATAAAGTTACAGATGAAATATGCTTTAAAAATTAATATTCTGCAGATTTATGGTGATTCTTCTTTTCTTATTAGTTGGATGATAGGAACTTCACTTCTCCATAATTTCATCCTTAAGCCTTTGGGTGACGGCCTTAAGGATATCAAATGCTATATTTGCTCACATTTATGTCACTCATGTTTACATGGAACTCAATACAATGGCTAACAATCTATTAAAAGAGAGACTCCATATTTAGGAAGGCCAAATGATTCCAACTAAGTTAAACAATGTTTTTTTTATGGACACTCTTTAGTCGATCTAAAGTCTATTTTTGTATGTTTTGTTTTTTGTTTTTTGTTTTTGGCTCGTGAGTTGGGATGTATCCATTTTTTTCGATGCTAGGCGTCCATGATGGAAGCTGCAAAATCTTCTTCTTGGTGTAATTTTTTGAGTGAATAGTCTATATTTAGAAGAGAGGATGTTTTCTTCTCTTAGTTTTTATGATTCATAGGGGATAATATATATTAGAATTTTATTTTTGAAGAAATTTGGTGATAAGTATGACTAGAGGAAGATCCCTTGTGAAGTGATTTATGTCCCTAATGTAATTTTCACTCCGTCTATGAATAAAGATTACCTTTTTTTTTTATTCATCTTGACTCAAGATCTTTCAAGTGCCAAGATATTGACATATCAATTATTTTTTGGATATGTTGTAGGGCTAGTCGACTCTATCGACTAGACCTGACGTTCGACTAAGAACTAGTTGGTCGATTGACGTAGGTAGAAGTAGAGGTTGGTCAGAGTATCTGTTAACCGACCGACCCATGAAGTTAAGTAATTACAATTTCCTGAAAGAGGTATAAATAGACAAACTTGTGAAGGCTCAGATAGCTTCAAGTGAGAGGTTATATGTAATTGTGTTGTACTGTTATATCATATAGTAAAAGAATTGTTATTTGGGATCTCATTAATTGTGTATTTATTTATCTCTCTATATGTGTGTGTATATCTATGATGTCTATGTAAGTATCTACCGATAACTCTCCCTACTTTTCCCTAGATTACAACATTGGTTCCATTGTCAGTAGTACTGAAATTGGGCATGTAGAAATTTACATAAATGACAACTTTACAAGACATACATGATTGGTGGGAGTGCAAAATCGAGAACTACATCAAAAACTACACAAGAAGGAATAACCTCTCACTAGTCGAAGCACAGTTGTGGTTCTTTTCAGAGACACACGAAAGATTCCTTGAAGCTATCCCAGAAGCATTATTTCAGCACATTAACATATTAGGTAATGTGTACTCTGACACCCGATGAGAAGTTAGGCCTAAAGTTGATGAATAGAGGAAGAACAAATCTGCACGATTGGTGATCCAGGTGGATATTGGTGCCCACCCACCTGTTCTAAATTCCAACTGGATCATCTTGATAGTTCAACACGTTTCTCTGTAATGGGGACATTTCTTTATAATTGTGGGATCTACACTTCTGGGGTTGTCCTGAATACCTACATTGCATCTAGGAGGATATTGGTGGCCGCCCACCTATTCCACCTGGCTTATTTTGTAAGTTTTCATGTCAATACATCTTTTTGTACTTCCATGGTCGTTTTGGGGCCCTAAACAATGTTTCCTTGGCTTTCCACTCTCAAATTATATACAAATTCAAAGTTTGACAACATAATGCGTAGTTCTCAAAAAGACATTTCCAACGAGCTATCACGCACCTAAAACATAGATCATATGAAAACGTTACAACCTCGGGAATTTTATGTACTAACTTACCCCAACGGGGCTCACATGACTTTTGGCGCTTCTATTATCGGACTAATCGGTAGGTGTGGACACTAACTGATCTCCCTAGATCCACCTAGATCCACCTAGATCTAGAACAAAACACACTAGAACATGACGCTTTCCTTAAGTTTTAGATATTGAATTTACTAACTAAAGAGGGATAGGTGACATACCGTTTAAACGTCACTTCCTCTCACCATCGCCATCCTAGCTCCATTCCAACGTTCGTACAATGATGAACCTGCAAAAGAACACAACCAACCAAAGTGATAGTAATAGCATAAACTCAATATAAACCTATGTATGTGATCAAGGAATCATACAATAAAACACAACAAGCTTTATAGGAAAGAATCAT
>ML784394.1:269282-293574 GCA_009831015.1 Picea engelmannii
TGTAACAGAGAGCCCCCCAAAGTATGAAGTTAGAACAGAGTGATAGCTGAAATACTTTGTCGAGTGTGTGTAGGGAACAAGAAACAGTCGGTCGGAAACCCGCCAACAAACAAGGAAATACAGTACAATAATATATCATCACTAAGGTAGGCATTCCCATACTCAGAATACAAATGACTCAAAGCATAAATGCCGACATGCGAAGATCGATGCCAAGTAAGACAGGTCATGGCCACCAAACATACACTGTGGATGCATGCCAATATGACTCAAATCTGAACATAGCCACCAAAAATACATTGTGGATCTATGTGTTAAAGACTCAAATTTGAACATAGCCACCAGACATACAATGTGGATCTATGCAACAATACACTGAATCTACTCCAATGCAACTTGGATTTGTCAGAAAAATATTCAGGGTCTTCATCTCTATCACTCTATAGTACGAATCTAACCATGCGAATACATGTGTTGAAGTCGAACATGGTAGAAACCACTTGATTACCGGTCATTAGTGTATACTATTAACAAGTGCAAGGGAAATCACCATTAATGTCAATGACTCCCAAGGTACACTAGTACAATCCAACGAATGTGAATAAATGAGCTGAAGTCGAACACTCGGTGGAATCTCCCAATCAGGGGTCAATAATGAAAACCCACTATCGAAAGTGAGGAAACCTGCCATTAAGGCATGCAAGTTCCAAGGTACCAATTGGTTTCTAAGTCTAATTTCTAGATAATGAGTTAAAGTCAATAGGAAAAGACTCGTCATAGGAGGGCCTTAATGTATCCCACATCAATGACACAAAACAAGTAACAAGATTTGATGTAGATCAGAGTAAAAAGTGATTCAAGACTGACTCAGGGATGGCCGATGCAATAGAAGGCTTAAAGACTGCATAAATGGCCGATGCAATAGAAGGCTTTTTAGGTTGGACATCTTTTTGAACATATTGACGACACGACAACTGTCTTGGAAAATACTGACTCAACAACAGGGATCACAGACCAATTTGTAATCTTATAAAGGAGTATGACCAAGATATAAGTGGATTTTCCAACCTAGACACAAAGCGAGTGAAAGGGTGTCATGTTCAAAAATGACTCTTCCATGGAATACAGGTTTAGACACAATTCTTTCCAAATTCCCCCCCCACCATTTCTGGCGAGTACCTCTTTATTTTTATGCAAGCTTGAGGAGGATAACATATGCTTGTAATGTAAGCTCATCCTTCGGACGAGTCCCTCGGAGTATGTTTAACGAACCCTAGGAAGGAGTGGTTCGGTCCCATTACGGGTCTTTCAATGTTTGTGTAACGAGTCCAAAGATAGAAAACTCGAAGGTTTTTCATGATTATAGAGTCTGGAAATACACTTAAAAAGAGAACTCTCTCAGTGCATTTTTCGTAAAATAGTCTGATGAGACCTAAAAAGAGATAAACTATTGCCCATAAAACATTTTATTCAAATACTTTTACGAGAGTGAACAAAACAAGGTCGCTCGACAATCTTTTCATGTTTAGAGAGTCTGAAAAGAGCTTAAAGGGAACTCCAGGGGATTCCTTTTTCATATAACCTTTACAAGTCCGAAAAAATGATAAAAGTATACTCGGTTGCATTCTCACGTATTTACGAGCATGAGAAAGAACAAAGACTAATCTCGGTAACTTATTCTCATGTGTTTACGAGCATGAGAAAGAACAAAGACTAAGCTCGGGATTGTTTTCATTTTTACGCAAGCTTTAAAACAAAACAAAATTATGCTTAGACCTGGTTTTATTTTTACACAAGCTTGAACCAGAGGAAACTATGCTTGAGGTAAATGGTTTCATTTTTACACAAGCTTGAACCATAGAAAACTATGCTTGTGACTTCCCAACGCATAACACATGGGATGGTTGGTACTTAGCCCCCAGCTTAAGAAGCTAGCGGCTCAACTTCAGCATGAAGTCCAGAGGCTGAGGCCAATGCCCCCCAAGCTTTGTTTCATCCAACTGCAAAGGAGAATGAAATGAAGCTTCAAATACTAGACGAAGGACTTGACTCAAATAGAGAGGGGGAAAACTATTTCATTTTTTAATGAGCTTGACACAGAAACAAGAACTATGCTCGTAACCTATGTTTCATTTTTTAACGAGGTTGCCTCAGAGACGCAAAAACTATCCTCGGTTGGTCTCTCTTCTTGATCATGGATCCCAAGAGGACAATGCTTGGGAATGACACCATGTCAAGGGACAAAACTCGGTCATGGCTTCCAAGAGGTCTTCACTGGAAGGAAGAAACACACTTTGGAAGGACACCATATCGAGGGTCAAGACAAGAGTAAAGAGATCAGGCTCTAACAACCCTATCGAAGAGCTCACCATGTCAACTACTGGATCTAGGTCATCAGAATTTGAAGCCATGGGCGACAACGCCACATAATTGACGTGTGGCGGGGGCGATACCGTCTGTGTATAAGAACCATTTAGGGAGGCAATCCAGGCGGGGTCAATGAATGAAAGTTGATCAACAGTCACAACCCGTCCATCGTGAGGGAAAGATATCACATGAAAAAGAGTAGACATGATAGCTTTCATGGCATAGACATAATCTCGCCCAAGGAGTAAAGCAAAATCCAAGGGGTCTTGGACTACCATGATGTCAATAAAGACAATTTTCCCTCCCAGAGTCACAGGAAATTGAGGAAGGGTCCCTAAAGGCTGACTAGTTCTTCTGTTAAAAGCTAATAGATTCTGTGTAACCGACACAAGTGGAGGACAACCCAAAGCTTTCCAAGCAATAGAGAACAAAATACTAACAAACAAACCTTCATCTATCAACATTTGAGGAATGTCCCGACCACAAACCTGTACTGTAATTTGGAAAGGAATGTAAGAGGGAAGACGAGGTCTAGTTAGTACACCCCAATCAAAATGGATGGCCTCATTACTTGGAGGGGGTCCTACAGGAGAAGGAGGAATAGCCCTTGGCACGGGAGATTATGTATCAACGAGAAAAACATGGGTAGTATCGGGTTTACTCTCTAGTGGGAGAGTAGGATCGACCGATGGAGAGATCAGATCGACCACTTGGGTTTCATTCTCCAGGGGGAGAATGGGGTCGATAGGTGGAAACGGATCGACCGCTTGGGTTTCACTCTCTGAGGGGAGAGTGGGATTGACCGAGGATAGTATCGAATCAACCACTTTGTCAACTGGTTCAACTAAGGACGTGACCAGATTGACGACATGATCAACCGGATTGACCGGTGAAGGGACCGGAGTGACCATTCCATCAACTACAGGTGGGTTGAGAGAAAGCTTGTGATAAGCGGCTGGAAGTTGAGGCTGTGAAACAATCATGTTTTCCAGTAATTTCGAGGCTTCTTCCATATGAGGACAAAGATGAGTTAGATGACTCCCTTTGCATAACATACATGGGAACTTGGCTCTACTTTTCTTCTTCCCAACTATATTGTGACTAGTCAACGGGAAGTCATCAACATGTTGTTCAGAGGCTGATGACATGGGTTGGCGAGGATTTGTAGACCATACTTCTATAACCTTAGGTAGATCAGGGCAATACTTAAGAATATGGCCACCCTTACAAAGCCTGCAAGTGCACTTGGGCTTACGAGTTGTTTGGGTGATCTTGACATCATCACACTCCCAGCATGATTAACATTACTTGGTTGTTTTCCAACATGTTTGACAGTGGTTGGAAGCTTTGACCCTCGTTTAACTTTCTTCTTCTTAATCTTCCTTTTCTTCTTCTTCTCATTCACCGGGTTACTAGCTTCGGAATTTTCACCCAACGAAGAAGATGAAACGGAAGGCGAAGAAGACCTTACTGGTGAAGAAGGTGAAGGATCAACATGAGGTTGATGCTCTTTGGGGGAAGTGCTTGTGACTGAAGCACTAACTACATTCGGGATTACCTGAGTGGAAAACAACCATACTGGTAATCCAATAGTGAGACCTGGAAGACTCAAAGTAGTGATGTGAGGAGGACCAATGTTTCCATAAGAAGGAAAAACAAAAGGTTCCCCTGGAGCAGAGGTTCCTTCATTGGTCATTTCGGGAACTAACGCCATTAAATAAATACAACCTAGAGTCAGCTAGGGAAAACAAATAGCACACACTAAAAATCTAGGAAGCAAGCAAACAAATAAAACCTTCTCACAATGAACACACTAGTTGGTGATGAAATCCAACGTCGCGGGAACAATGTAAGAAGGGGTTGAGATAGAGCGGGTGGAAAAGTTACGTTGAGGACCTGCTTAACGAACTTACACCCTGGTGCAAGCTCCCACACATAATCGTGGGTATACCCTCCAAGGAGCCCGAGTGAGTTTGGCCAGCGTCGATTCCAAGTACCGTGAAGACTTGCCCCTCCACAGTCACCTTGTGTAAAGACCCTAAAGAGATAGGACACTAAGGTTACCACTGACAACAATAAAGCCTGGGGGGATAGTCGACAGTCCGATCCACACGCAAGGGCAGGGTATCGAGCCCGAAATCAACTTGAGAGGCTTCCACTCATCATTGTGGGTATACCTTCAAGTGACCCCCATAATACGTGCAATCTCTACACCAAGACCAACAAAGCAGGGTGAGTAACTCTGCCAGTCTCAATGCGACCTCATGATTGACCCTTGTGTTAGAAAGGCTTCCTAGGACAAAATGTAATAAGTAGATTTAACCGCTCCCTAACTCAAGATTCTATGTTTGTTTTCAACTTTGGAAAGTTATCTTTCACACCTATTCCAAAGCCCTACAACTAATCTAATGTAGGTTTGCTACTAGAAAAGATAAAAATGTCTAATCAATTTTTATAAGCGCTTTATTTTATGGCTGTTGTTACTCAAAAGGAAAATGGCGTGGACAATATGGTGTTTTGACCGACTCGAAAATTATGAAAAGATATGAATATGCAATCTTTTCATTTCGATGAAAGCTATGCTATGAGAAGGAGAAAACATTTATCATTCCCATATGCATGATGTCCCAAAATATATTAAACTCATCAATATCAAGATTCTCAAGAAATGAGAAAAAGGTACTGAACAACTTCATCTCCTAGGGTCAGGTTTTTGGTTGCATTCATGTTTATCATAAAAAGGCCTTTAGAGCCTCATTGTAATCATCTTCTTGTGAATGAGAGTAACCTTCACATCTCTTCTCAGAGATAAAGCTGCCACCATTTCAATGAGTCTTGCATTTTTTTTTACAGTCTCTGTACATTTATTTCATTAATAGAAATCATGTATTCTTGTATTTATCTGTTTCTGGCAATTTTTATGTGTATTTCATTGTAATATATCTTCTTTTATTTCATTCCGAAAATGATCTAGATCAGTGGTATCAGAGCAGGCTGCTCTTGATCGTTTTCTAGTGCATGTCCCCGATGAGGTCCGAGTATAGAAAGTTGGGTCTCGAGCTTGTCTCTCTTGAGGAAAATCGCTCTCGCACACCTCAGAAACCCTCTATGACGGAAGAAAAGAAAAACGACGGAGAAGAATATTCTATTAACATGTTGCTTGAGCAAGCTCTCGCACGATAGAGGGGCGAAATGATGGAGAATTTTTCCCACATCCTTCAACGCCTACTGATAGAAACAAGCACATCTTCATCAAGCAACCACTTTGGAGGAACCTCTCACTTCAAAGTACAAGTTAATTTTGATATTCTCGTATTTGAAGGACATATAGATGTTGATGCCTTAGAAAAATGGTTAAATCTACTAGAAGGTTATTTATCTGTTCACAATTTTTTCGACAGGGAAAATATCACCTTCACTCTCCTCAAGGCTCTGACCCACGTCAAACATTGGTGGGAAACTTACTGGGAGCAAAGTTCCATAGAGGAATTTGGAATATATGGGGTCGAGCCCACTTGGGATTTTTGTGTGGATGTGGTCAAGGAACAATACTACCCTGTTGATAACTATGAATATAAGCACAATACTGCGGCAAGAGAAGAGCAAAATAGTGTCAGAGTTCACAAATACTTTCCATACTTTTCGCACCAAGCTAGGTATCAAAGACTCTGAGCGACATATGGTTCTGAAATACCATGGGGTTCTGCATAGGTACATCCAAACCAAAATGGATTTCCTACACGTCTCATCATTGGGAGCTACCTATCGATATGTTGTTAAAATCAAGCAGAAATTTAGGCACCAACACAAATGGGAGTTCGGGTCCGCAAATACACAACAACCAAAGAATGGTAAAGATGACCCTAACCAACATCCTCACGACAACTAGTCCAAGTCACATGAAAAGAAGGGTAAAGGAAAGACGAAGAATGACACTGGGAAGTGGTGTGACTTCCACAAAATCCCCTGGCACAACACATATGAATGTTGCTCGAAACAGTCATTGGTGGTCGAGGTCAAAGACAAGGAGCCAAACCCTGATTCATATTCTGATCCATAAAATATTGAAAACGGACAGATCATCGACGCAGACCCCACTAGTGCTTTCGTGACCACAACAATTCAACCAGAAGAACCAGTAGATCCTGAAGAGGGGGAGTGCCTCTTCCATTCACAGATGTGGGTGAAGGGGACCCCGTTGCATTTCATTGTTGATAGCGACAGCTAGAAAAACCTCATCTCAATTGAGGTTGTCAGACATTTGGGGTTGTTGAAAACAACACACCCGCAACCATATAACATCGAGTGGCTTCACCAGGGACGAGATCTATGTGTCAACTAACAATGTCGCATGTCCTATGGCATCCAGCCCCTCAAGGATGAGGTAGTGTGTGATGTTGCCCCTCTTGATGTCTGTGATGTTGTTTTGGGCCAACCATATGTGTGGAAACGTCATGTTGTTTATGAGTCTCTACCCCATAGTGTCATTATTACTTTGGGGAGTTAGCTCTACAGGATATGAGAGGTAGTTCTGACTACTGTTCCACCAAAACATTGCCGCAAGGTAATCTGTCATACTACAAAATTCATCCTCTTCACAGTCTATTCAAAGGATGCACAGAAGGCTACTGCAAACACTGCATCCTCAACACCTTCTATCCAACAAAATCAGATTACAGAAGAGAAAGAAGATATTGTTTCTTCACCTATGATGGTTCATGTTATCGCACAATCTGTACTTTCCTAAATCCTAAAGCAAGTAGACATGAGATTGGAATAACAGGGAGTGACCTATCACTGTCACCTTAATAGGAAACCAATTTCTATGTAGGAGTATATCAATGTACACTAGGGGAGACATCCCCGATGACCTGAGGGTTTGAGAAGGCTAAGGCAAGAAATTTCCCCCCTCACCCCCCCCTCTCACAAGTCACTCAATTTCAAAGGTTTTTTTTGTCTTATAGGGATGAAGCAAATAATTAATATTGTGTACCTAGATAGAACAAGACAACAAAATAGAAAAAGGGCACTTTCCAAGTACCACAATGATATTAATGCTTCATAATACAATGAACTCTTAAAAAATATACCAGCTAATATAAAATTGCAGCAGTACAATAGTTTACAATAGCAATGATAAATTTGTAACAACCACAATAACTGTGCTCCAAAATGCTTGAAAAAAAAACTAGAAAAGGTAGCTTTAACTAGGCAAATTAATATTAGATAGTCACAAGCAGATTAGCAATGTCTATCTAGCATAACATGTCACTTTTGAGGTCAGTTTGTTGTTGTTAAATGGTTGTAGAAATCTTTTGCAAAAACATCAATTTGGTTAGTGAATTAGGCTAATCTAAGGTTAGTAGCAGTTAGTGAATGTTCCAAAGAATATACTTTGAAAGTTGTTTGATCAATCAATCACTAGTAGTGAATGGACTAGTGCCTTATAGGGTAATGGAGTCAATGATAGCAACAAGAACTCTTAGAGGGAAATAACAACGATAATACTTAATCAAAAGGACATGGAGAGGATGAGAGAGGTGCTAGTAATCTAATGCCTAAAAAATCCAAGTCTTAGAGAGATAATTGCTAGAGAGTAAGGAAACCTAGGCCCTAGCGATTTCTCTTTCCTTTGACAATTTGAAACAAAATATGTAATAGGCAATGTAAGTAGGGTTAGTAGAGTTCTACAATGGTAGGGCTCTAGTATCTACTTCTAGATAAGGTGATCTTTGAGAAATTTAAGCAAGTGGAAAATTATAGAGAAAAAGATAATAACTTATGTCTTTCTCCTAGGGTTTCAAGTAAGCAATTTCATAATCTTTAACATGAAACAAGTAAAATTCACCATAAGCATTCATTCACAATAAATAAATGTGTATTTTCTACTTACTTCACCAATAATAATCAATCTTAAAACCTAGTTGAATATTTTCCACCATGAAAATAGCCCAAGATACACCAAAATTGCCTCTCCAAGAAGTTGCACAACACTTAGTTTAAGCCAATAACCCTTAAAGAGGGTCGAATTTCAGACCACACACTTGTGCAATGAGTGATGATGAAAAAAATGAGGTTTTTTTCTCTTATTTATACAACGTCAATGACTTTTAATTACAATTAGGTCATAAAAAGGCCGACATGGCCAAATTACATTAAAATCCAGTTTTTACATAAATGACAATAATTAAACCCTAATTTCATCTTCAAGGGTGGCATCATGCCCTTCTAGAGTGAAGTTACGCCTCTAAGGTGGAAGGGCAGGCTTCAAGTGTAGAACTTTTGGCCTCGAAAGGCTCTGAATGTTGCCACACGTGCCAACTAGCACACAACTGCCCATCATAAATGCAAACCCTAACTTTGGATGACGTCAAGGTCAAAACGATGACGTCATGTGATCTCAAGGGTCAATGTCCAGGTGGAAAGGCAAAAACCCCTCGGTCTAGTTCTGTCGGAGTGTCCCTGGTGCAACGTCCTTCTTTCTTCCTGGCAACCCTCTGGTTTCTCTTTCCTCCTGGGGGGGTTACAACATCCATCTGTTGGGATTTCAGCCCCATGGAGGTTTGACCTAATCATTCCCCCATATGTACCTATCCACCCGGAAAAGTCCTACAACAACAACAAGTATGCCCTCCAGGGGCTCATAAGTCACAGGGATCATAGCAATGTCAATCACATCTAATAATCAAATTACCCAAACATGCGCATCGAACCCCCCTTCACCTAGACAAATGCTCCAAGACGTTATGCAGTTTAACAAGTCAGGTTTGGAGAAGGTCTCAGAATGTCCTATTGGGATAATTATCCTTAAGTTTGGGGTGTTTCCTAGGTGAGAACCAATCCAGGTCATGTAAGTGTGTGTGAAGTGGCGTAGGGGAAATGTTTGGGTAGAGGGTGTTGTGATAACAAGGAAATGTAGGTCTTGCCTATGGGTGCCTCTGTAGAGGGAGAGTCACACCTTATCATGGATGCCATTGTTCCCTAGCCCATCCAATGCCTTTTATTCTTAGTATTATTCCTTTTTGGTCTTTTTTCTTTTCAAAGGAAAAGTTGGGGGACATTGCCCTAGCATGGTGACCAGAGATGACAACGTTACCCACAAGAATTTCATGGAAATGAGAAGGTTGGCTGGTGATGATACCCTATTTTTCTTGGCTATGCCACCAAGATCCACTACCCTAATTTGGTGACCAGATAGATTGTAGTGTCATACCGCTACATGCCCATGGACCTAATAGGCAAGCTCATGATGAGACCTACCATCCACCAACTAGTACCTTGAGTTTTTATTTATCTTGTGGGTCTCCTTTTCTTACTAAGAAGATTTTTATTGCTTTCTCAAGAATCCATGGGCGAAGAATATCAAAGGTTTCATTTTGGATTTTAACTCTTGCCAACCACTTTTACCCTCTGGGCCTTTAGCCCCTTCTTCCCACAAGGCAACGTATAACCCTTCCTAGCATGGCAAACCCAATGCCCGAACCAAGGTGGGGCAGATGAGAGGAATAATGATGGAAAGTGGTAAGTATGGAGGGAATGGACGATGACATTTCATAGACCCACCCAGTGGAAATTTATCCTAAAGGGGAATCAACTTGTTAGAGCATTATGTCACCCTCCCAGGTGTGAAGAAGTTAAAGAGCATAATTTCCAAGAAAACGTTCTGAAATGAAGGAGAATTCAGTGTAACATATTCAAGTTCTTCAAAAATCAGAGTGACACATACCATGATACCTACACTCATTACCTCATGGAGCAAGACTTACTGCTACTTCAGGACCGAGCTGGTGGGATGGATGATGTTGTTGCTGATAGGTGGGATGTACTAAAGAAAAGATGGGCCCTCCAGGGCCATGCTCAAGTCATCTGGCTCTCAGCACTCCATGCATAGGACCTGCGGGCCTCGATACATGATCTCATTAGTTGTCCCTAGGATAGGAGATAACAATTCCTACACAATGCCCCGTCAAGCCTAGAGACAACAAGTTGGTGGAACAGATTCAACCTCACCAACAACAAGTTCGTGATAGCCTTCCATAGACCAACCAATGCAAATTCTCCAACAACTCACGCAACTCACCAAGATCCAGATCCAGAAAACACTTTCCCCTCTTCCCTAGGCACTCAACGCAATGGAGACCATTTCTTCCTAAGGGGGAAGGATTGATCCAGGTGGATAATGGTGGCCACCCACATGTTCCAAATTCTAACTTGCTCATCTTGAAAGTTTTCAGTTCAACATGTTTCTCTCTAATGGGATCATTTCTTTGTAATTGTGGGATCTGCACTTCTGGGCCTATCCTAAATCCCTACACAACATCTAGGTGGATATTCGTGGCCGCCCACCTATTCCAACTGGCTTATTTTTGAAGTTTTCATGTCAGTACATCTCTTTGTACTTCCAGGGTCAGTTTGGGGCCCTAAACTGTGTTTTCTTGGCTTGCCACAATCAAATTAGAGGTAGAGTCAGAGTTTGATAACATAATGTGTATTTCTCGATAATACCTTTCCAACAGGCTATCATACTCCTAAAACAGAGATCATATGAAAAAGTTACGACCCTAGGAAGTTGATGTACTAACTTACCCCAACGGGGCCCGCATGAATTTTGGCGCTTCATCTCCTAGGGTTAGGTTTTTGGATGTCTAGTGTTTTGGAATTCATGTTTATCATAAAAAGGCCTTAAGCGCCTCATTGTAATAATCTTCTTGCGAATCATATCTTCTCGGAGATAAAGTTTCCGCCATTTCAGTGAGTCTTGCACTCTGTATTTTTATAGTCTCTGTACATTTCTTTCATTAATAGAAATCATGTGTTGTTGTATTTCTCTATTTCTGACAATTTTTATGTGTATTTAATTGTAATATCTCTACTTTCATTTCATTTTGAAAATAATCTGGATCAATTGGCTCGAAATAATTATCAAATATTATATTTCAAAACAAGCCATTGAAGATTGGACGTCTCTTGACA
The DNA here is from genome assembly GCA_009831015.1 of Picea engelmannii. Classification (NCBI taxonomy): domain Eukaryota; kingdom Viridiplantae; phylum Streptophyta; class Pinopsida; order Pinales; family Pinaceae; genus Picea; species Picea engelmannii. The sequence goes on from ML784394.1 coordinate 280,623, forward strand.
AAATAAAAGAAAAATTCTACACCGAATTGCATGACGGATTTTTCTGCACGGTTTCGACACTTCTTCATAAATTCCTCATCGACAAGGGAGTCGGTGACATTGTCGAATACCGACCAAGACGAGGCACATTGTTACCAAATAGTAACTTCCAAGAAAGAGACGAAAAGTGGTAAGCATTTCTTGACGCAAAGTGCAAAGATACAAGAGAATCATGGGACTACTTCTTGAAGAAATAAACATGGCTAACGCTACCGACTTAGAGTAAGTCGGGTGGACAATGGGGGGTCAGTCAAAACTGTGAGATTCCATAAAACAAAAAGAGTTGAAGTAGTGTTTCCCAAGTCTAAATGTCATCAAGAGGGAAACGGGCCCATAAGCAATCCGCGGACATCCAAAAAATATAATTGGATAAAAGGAAAAAGAAAAGAGAAGAAATTTGTAACCATTGGAACAACAAAAATTCAAATAGAAATATGTTCAGGGAGCATCAATCTGATAGAGCACATGATCGGTTTGAGTCAGACAAAGATCGACTAGAGTTGGCAATAGCAACAACATTGGTGAGACCTGACAGAAGTAGCGACACACAACTGAACATCCATCGACCAGACGATGAATCAGAAAGTATGGACTACGAAGAATCTGGACCAACTTTAAGTACTTATCCCGCACCGGAAACAAGGCCACGGATAAGAGAATTTCTCCAACAAAAATTCCAAATCGATGACCAATATGCAAGATTATGGTACAAAATGGATTACCAGGGAAACCTATGGGATGCATTGATTATCGAGCTAGAGTGAAATGAAGTCTAAAATATGATCATCCAAATTAAGGATCTCACTGACTCGACCCCCCTATGACATTTACTCTCAAGAGAAGAAATTAATTATAGTTTGGAAGCGACGCAACCTTTGGAGTGACGGTTAGTTGAATATAAAAATCAAATCTCTCAAACTAAGGATGCATTTTCTATACTCAAGAAGAAACAATTGTTCCTTGAGTAACATCCATTGTTGGACGTAGACAAAAACCGACCAGAAGATTCGACAGCTCAGTCGAAAGTTGTCGTAACCCAAATACTAAGAAAATCGAGTATTCCTAACAAGAATGTCAAAATGGGATTCAACCACATCTTGATTTATGAAGGAGAGGAGGACCCAAAATGTCATTGGTTTGTGTGTGAAAAGTTTTGGGATGCGACTGATATTACAGACGAAGACAAGCAAATGGCGCAATTTGGAGCTGCTCTCCGCCACCGTGCCTTAACATGGTTCATGAACTACACGGAAAATGAAACACATTCAAAAGCATAAATAAAGAATAACTTCCTAACATTCTTTAAGATTCAGGATGTCATGCATCTCACGACACAAAAGTTAAAAGAAATAAAACAAAGATCGGGTGAGTCGGTAAGAGAATATGATAAGAGATTCAAAGATCTCCTAAGTCAAATTCCAACATCAATCGATCAGAACTTGTTGGTTAAGTGGTATGTAGTCAGGATACTACCGAGAATTCATTCTCCTCTACGCTTATACGAGATAACCAACTGTGAAGATGCACTACATAAAGCATAGCAAGTCAAGTCAGATGATGATTGCATGTTGACTTCTTCGACGACTGAGAGACTTGAGGAGAAAATAGAAAATTTGCGAGAAACAATAAAAAAATTATCTATACGACATAATGAAGTATGGTGCACTACATGCACTAGAGAAGGACATACAAAGGATAATTTTCCCCTCATCAAGCACACACAAACACATAGGTCCACCGAATACAAGCTCAAAAATATTGCAACATATGTGAATTCCTAACTGATCACAATATACAAGAGTATCCACATAATCTGAAAAACACAAGATGGTGTTATATATGTGAATCTTCTGATCACCGAACATCATAGTTCCATTTAAACACTCGTAATCAAAATAATATACGAATAGTCTACCACACAGAAACTATTGATCAAGCAAACGACTATGGTCGAAGAGATGACTACTATGGTGGTCGTGGTCGAGGAGGCCGATGTGGATTCGGTGGTCGAGGTCGAGGTGGTGGATGACCCTATTGTTTCAACTGTTGGAAAGATAAACATTAGCCCATATTTCCCTATAAAATATAGAATTGATTTGAAATTTTTCAATATATGTGGCATTGGAGATCACTCGTTAGAAGACTGCCCGATAGTAATCGACAAAATAATACCAAGAAAAAATGTGAATCTACTACATGCAGTATCCAAGGAAGAGGTGATGAACTCAAAAAACTTACATATTGTTACAATGTCAAGTGCAAGAGGAGACATTCACACTCCAACAAAAAATTACCAAAGAAATAAAGCTAATATCTCCCCAACCCAAATAAGGAAGAACAAATCATGAGAGAAGCTCTTAATTTCTTCAAGAACTCTACAAAAGATCAACAAAACTCGATAAGTCGAAATGAAGACACCATCCAAGAATTTTTGCAACTCCTCAAAGAAAAACACTCAATAGGTAGACTGTTGGATCTACTCAACATATTATGAGAATACAAAGATGCTCTGAGACCGACCAAGGATGCCAACCACCTCTCTTATAACAATAAAGATTATGATCCATGAGTCAACTTGGAGATTGAGGGAATCATGGTCAATCAGGTGGTCATTGATTTTGGTTCTCAAGTCAATATTCTACCATGAGAAACATGGATACAAATGGGTTGACCCAACCAAGCGCCCACGTTGAATTATCTTAAACTAGCTGATCAAAGATTAATATAACCAATTGGAATATTGAGAAATATCAACACTCAAATTATGGGAATACCGAATTTGGTTGACTTCTAAGTGATTGACCTTGTCAAAGGAATGCTAGCATATGCAGCTCTTGTCGGTCGGCCATGGGGTCCACGAATGAAAGCAACTATCTCCATTGAAAGAGATAGAATTAAATTGAAAGGAAGTGGGAGAAAATTAATTATTCCACTGGATCCAAAGGAAGGAAAACCGTGGTTGGAGTCATGGGATGAAGATCAAGAAGCCATATGCCTATATCAGATAAATAATGAACAAAAATATTATATAGAATGGACTGTAGAGGGAAAAATTTTGAGAGAATCTCCCATGTTGGTCGGGCATAATTCTGACTCCGCATTATACAACTGGCAAATTGAACATTGCAAAGCACATGCGAGTTTTTTGGTCTATTGAAATTATTCCAAAGAAACATCTTAAAAAATTCTAGTCAATCCAAGTTGTACCAAAAGTATATAAAAAAATAACTCAACAAACTCCCACCCTTATACCGACTGACAATCAGATAGGCAAACCCTTGCGATATAGTGAACCCCATGCCCCTTCGACCCATGTCGAAGAGGAGGAAAAAACCATAGGAGAGCAAGGAAGGACACAGAGCCTTGTGGAATCCTTCACAAGCCAAGCCGCAAGATGGCGAGAACCACATTCCTCCAGATTACAAACATGGATGACTGTGTCAACATACTTTGTGAAACAATTCAGAGATAAGAAATTTTCCAAAGCTGCAGATATTCCCACCTTCAAAATCAACTACAAACTAGTAGAACATATTCAACATTGTGAAAGCAAGTGGCGAAAAAGATGATATAAAGATGAAAGGGTATGGCCCCATATGTTTCCAAGTAGATTAGATGAGATACCAAGCAAATGGTATAAGATTGAAGAAGTTTGTGACCATACATCAAATTGGGCTGAAATCAAAGAAAATTTTGTGCAAGACTTCGAATTTAATCTAGAAGAGGAAAACTTGAAAGATGCAACACATCAAATAAAAAGATTTCTAGAAAGTTCTTCACTAGCTATACAGAAAGAAAAAGAAAAGATGTCGATCAATGGAGGATCGAAATCGACATGCAATTTTGTGTTGGTAGAAGATAAAGAAATCCTCACTGCACAGAGGATCGACATGGAAAATATAAAATGGTCAGGACAAAGTTTCCAATGGAAAAAAGACCACCCAACATTGCAGAACCATATGAATTCAATATTAAGTATAGCCACTGAACAAAAAGAAGACTAGGAACAACCCGACGTCCCAAAAATATTTACAAAAATTGAAGAAGGAGAACTCCATCTCGACGAAGAAAAATCACCAGAATGGATGGATGCGGAAATAAAAACAAAGGAATTCGACATATCAAATGATGATCGACAAAAAATGGTATGAACAAGTGACTATTGGTCCAACAAGCAAACAACTGGCATCGTCAATCTACTAAAAGTGTATCAAGATGTTTTTGCACGTGACTACAAGGACTTGAAAGGGCTTGTAGAGGAAATGGGCGAAATGAAGATTGAACTTATTCCAGGAGAAAAACCAATAAAAATATGACCATACAAGTTAGCGCATAAATATAAACCGATCATTCAAAAGAGATCGAAGGAATGCTAAAAGCAGATATTATTTATCCTATCGACAAGGCAGAATGGGCAAGTCCCATGGTGGTGCAACCAAAGAAGCACGATCCAGATTTAAGAGCGGAACGAAATGATTAACAGACTGAATATAATAAACATAGAGATATGAAGAACAACACAGATATCCAGTGAACAATATATTCTATTGAATAAATGAAATATGATGAAACTGTAAAATTGTAGAATTGAAACACTTGCTCGAATGGTGGTAGCTATCTCTGAGAAAAGATGTTGCTGCTACGCACGTCTGTCTGAGCAGAATCATTACAATGAGGCTCCAGAGGCCTTTTTGATATTACTCATGAATGCCAAAATCAGAGACATCCAAAAACATAACCCTAGGAGGTGAAACACCAAAAGTCATGTGGGCCCTTATGGGTAAGTTGGTACCTCAACTTCACGGGGTCATAACTTTTTCATATGACCTTCATTTTAGGCGTGTGATAGCCTGTTGGAAAGGTATTTAAGAGAGCTACACATTATTCCATCAAAATTTGACTCCTACCATAATTTGACTGTGTCGAGCCAAAAAACAAACATTGTTTAGGCCTCCAAAGCGACCCTGGAAGTACAACAAGATGCGCTGACATGAAAAAATACAAAATAAGTTAGTTGGATTAGGCGAGAGGCCACCAGTATCCACCTGGAATATGTGTAGGGATTCAGACATCCCTAGAAGTGTAGACCCACAATTACAAAGAAGTACAGAAGAACACGATGAACTAAAAAACGGATAAGAGGAGCTAGTTGGAATAGGTGGGTGGCCACCAATATCCACCTGGATCAATCCTCCCCCCTTAAGAAGCAATGGTATCCATAGTGTTGAGTTCCCCCATCAGGTGAGGAAAATTCTATTGAATTTGGCCCTGGGTGAGCCACTTGCCTTGGTGTAGGAGTTTCCCTTCCTTGACAACCCGAGAAAGTTGGATCCTCTGCTGAAGAGTGCTCTTGACCTGTGTGTCCACTATCTGATCAGTGGATGCTTGTTCCATGCAGTCAGGTTTGAGCTATGTTGGTTTTAGTTGTTCTACAATCTCTGAAGTGTCCAATAATGGTGGAAAATATGGTCGAAGGAGGTCAACATTTAACATTGGGTGGCAGGCCAAGGAAGGGTAGAGTGTTGAGATCAAAAGCATTGCTACCCACAACCTTGGTGATAGTGTAAGGCCCATAGCAAAGTGGACGGAGATTCTGATGGGGCCCTGTGAGACTCTCCTTCTGCAAATGTAATAAGACTTAGTCGCCAACCTGAAACTGGTGCGATACCCTGTGTTGATCATGGCATTTCTTGTACTTAGCATTGGATTTCAGAAAATCTCCTAGACCTGTTGGCGGATGTGTTGAATCCGCTCAATGAATCTAGTGGATTTGTCGGTCTCAGACTGAACATGGGAAGATTTTTTTTGTGTGGTGGCAAGAGGAAGTGCAACATCAAGTTGACCCAAGGGTTGGAATCCCAGCCCCACATGAAATGGGCTATGGTCGATGGAGCTATGGAGAGCCATGTTGTAACTCTGATGAACATAGGGGAGACTCTCATCCCATGTACGTGGATGCTCATATTTGTACATGCACAGGATGTGCACAATCATCCGATTGACGACCTCTGTTTGGTCGTCTGTTTGGGGGTGGAAAGTAGTGGATTTAGTGAGCTTGGTGTCCAACAGTGACCAGAGACTTGACCAAAATGTGATGAGAAACCTGTTGTCCTAGTCGAAGATGATGGTCTATGGTATCCCAAAATGGACCCACACTCGTTCGAAGAAGAGATTGCTAGTATCTATCGTTGTGATATTTTTCTTCTAGGCTGTGAGGATGGCCATCTTTGAAAATCGATCAACGACCACATATACGTAGTCGTTGCCTTTCTTGGTGGACAAAAGGCCAGACATGTAATCCATTGAGATGGATTCCCAAGGCTTCTCGAGAGTAGGAAAAGGGGTGTATAAGCATTTCTTCTTGATGTTTGGCTTGGCAATGGCACAGGTAGTGCAATATTTGATATACTTGATGATGTCCTTTCGAAGTTTTGGCCAATAAAAATGTTTATGAAGAACGACCACAGTTTTCTCCACACCAAAATGTCCTGCCATCCTACTGTAGTGGGATTCCCAAATCAGTTTTTCACACTCGCTTGTAGGAATACACAGATGGCCCAGATGGCATAATAGTTCATCCTGAATGTGAAAATCAGTGACAGTCATGCATGTACCCAAGATTTAATAGGTGGTGGTGAAGTCTAGATCTCGCTGATAAAGTTGGGGCCACTCAGATGCCTCATGTCCACAGGAATGGAGCACAGTGGTGAGTGGACACGATTTGAGATCCCTTTCTTATACTTTATGTTGAGATGGAGTTGTTGCAGGTAAGTGGACCACTTGTAGGTGAACTATTGTCTGTATGAACTGCAAAGGATTGCGATCAATGTGGATGATCATCTCCTTTCCCAGAATGTAGTGTGTCCATTGACGATAGTCTTGTACAATGGAATACATTTCCTTTTTATAGGCAGGTTATTTCCAGACTGTATCAGAGAGTGTCTAACTATGGTATGCCACTGGATGACTGTGCTGAGTGAGAACTGCGCCTACAACATAGTTAGATGCATCAATCTCAATCTCGAAAGGTTATTGTAGATTGGGCAAGGAGAGGACTAGAGCTGAGCACAAGCGATGCTTCAGATCATTGAATGCTTGTTGTTGTTCCTTCCCCCACATGAACATTTCCATGCCACCACCCTTGGTCACCTGGCTGAGGGCCCATGTAATATGGGAGAATCCCAACACGAACCGTCAATAGAAGTTCACTTGTCCCAAGAAGCTCCAAAGCTCCGTTAGGGTGGTCGGGGATGGCTAGTCATGGATGACTTGGATCTTGGTTGTATCAACATGTACCCTATGCTCATCAACAATGTAGCCCAAGTATGGACCATGTTCATGCCAAAAGAGAATTTTTTCAAGTTGGCATATAGCTTGTGTTGCCGCAGAGTGCTCAAAACCTGATGAATATGTCGCATGTGCTCCTCCCAAGTTCTGTTGAAGATGAGGATGTCATCCAAATATACCACCACAAAAGAGTTGGTGAAGGGTCTCAATACATCATCCATCAACCTCATGAAAGTGGTTGATGCATTTTTCAAGCCAAAGGGCATGACCATCCATTCGAAGAGACCTTCTTTATATTTGAAGGTTGTCTTACATACATCAATTGGTTCGATGGGAACCTGGTGGTAGCCAGACTTTAGGTCAATCTTGCTGAAGAACTTTTCCCCCTTGAGTTGGTCAAGAAGGTCATCAATCCTAGGAATTAGGTACTGGTTCCTAACTGTGATTTTGTTTAATGCCCTGTAATCAATGCAAAGTCGCCAAGTCTAGTCCTTCTTCTGCACCAGTACAATCGGGCTTTCACAAGGGGAGGAGTTGGGTCTGATGTGACCCTTTTGAAGAAGCTCTTGGATATGACGCCTAATTTTGTCATTTTCCATCAGCAAGCGATGATAGACTGGTCCATTAGGTAGAGGTGCATCGGGAGTTAGATCAATTGGATGCTTGACTTGGCAGTGCGTCGGTACCCCGATGGGTGAGGAGAAGATGTCTCTGTATTCTTCCATGATTCCATCCACTTGCTTCTGTTGCAAAGAGAGGCTCTATGTAGAGGCCACAGATGTGGTGTTGACCTTCTGCTTACTATGAGCACGGATCAAAAAGAAGACAAACTTCCCGGTTTGTGAAATGACCTTACTGCATTGCTTAGCAGAGATTAAAGAAAAAATGGTAGGCGATGCTACCTTTGTTATCATGTACAATTGTATACCCAAAGTAATAATAACATTGTGGGGTTTAGACTCATACACAACATGACACTTCCACAAATATGGTTGTCCTAAAACAACATCACAAACTTCAAGGGGAGCAATATCACACAATACCTCATCTTTAAAAGGATTGATGTCGTACGGAAGACGACATTGTTGGCTGACACAGAGATTTCTTCCTTGGCGAAGCTAGCTAATGGTGTAGGGATATGGGTGTGGTGTCGTTGGCAGGTCCAGCTGCTTGACGACTTCTATTGAAATCAGGTTCTTCTAACTGCCGCTATCGACGATGAAATGAAGCGAATCGCCCTTTACCCACATCTGCGAGTGAAAGAGGTGTTCCCTTCCTCTAGTTCTTCTGGTTCACTTGGCCAGACTTTGGTTATAGCGATAATGGCACTAGGTATAAATTCGATAATCTACTTCCCTCCTTCAAGATTTGATTCAAAATCAGAATCGATCTTTGACTCGGAATCCTTTAGCTCGGCCACAAGTGACTGCTTGGAGTGACATTCTTCAGTGTTGTGCCAAGGGATTTTATGGTATTCACACAATTTTCCCGTTTCCTTCTTCATCTTCTCATTGTCCTTCTTGTGTTGTAGCTTGGACTGGTTGTCCTAAGAGTGGCCATATTTTCTCTATCCATTCCTATGTGGGTTGGGGCCACCTTTTCCCTACTTCGGCTGTGACGAGTTTGCAGGTCCAAACTCTCGCCTCTTATGCTTAAATTTATGCTCAATATTGACAACATATATATAAGTCGTACCCAATGAGGTGATGTCCAGAAACTCCATTTCTATTTGAATGTGTCTATGCAAACAACCATGGTATTTGAGCATCATATTTCACTCAGAGTCTTTGATACCCAATTTGGTGCGCAGAGTATGGAAAATATTGGTGAAATCGGGTACTGTCTGGTCCCTTTCTTAATGTAGGGTGGTCCATCTGGTGTACTGGTCCTCGTAGCTTCCAACATGGTAGTACTATTCTTTAATGGAATCCCAGAAAGAATCCCATGTAGGGGAAACCACAAATATTGTAGATTCCTCTATGGCCCTTTACTTAGAGTAAGTGTCCCACTAGTCCTTAACATGGGGGATGACCTTGAGGAGTGAAAAAGTAATATTTTCCATACCGAAAAAATTGTGGACCGAAAAATACCCTTCGAGTAGATTCAACCATTTATCTACAACATCCGCATCTATCAGTCCTTCAAATAACAAAATATCAAAATTTACCCACACCTTGAAGGGGGTTGCATGGCCGCCTGATGAAGATGCTTCTCCTGTGGGTAGCCTCCAAAGGATCTATGCAAAGTTGTCCATCATTTTGTTCCTCTGTCATGCAAGGGCTTCCTCGAGCAACATTTTAAAAGGATCTCTTGTTCCATCATATTTCTTTTCGTCTCCCACGGGTTGTTGTCAGGCTTGACATGATCGATATTGCAATGGCTCGATTGGTCGAGTCCGAACTTCTTGTACCTAGATCTTTTCAGGGACATGCATGAAGAAAAATAAATGAAGAGAAGACCGCTTTGATACCACTGATTCGTATTTAGGAGCAGAACAAATTGATTAATAGACTGAATACAATAAACATAGAGATATGAAGAACAACATAGATATCCAGTGAACAATATCTTCTATTGAATAAATGAAATAGGCTGAAACTGTAAAACCGCAGAACTGAAACACTTGCTTGAATGGTGGTAGCTATCTCTGAGAAGAGATGTGGTTGCTACGTGCATCCTTCTGAGAAGAATCATTACAATGAGGTTCTAGAGGCCTTTTTGATATTACTCACGAATGCAAAAACCCTATACATCCAAAAACCTAACTCTAGTAGGTGAAACACCAAAAGTCATGTGAACCCCTATGGGTAAGTTGGTACCTCAACTTCTCGGGTCGTAATTTTTGCATACGACCTCTGTTTTAGGCGTGTGATAGCATGTTGGAAAGGTCTTTCAGAGACCTGCACATTACGCCATTGAACTCTAAATCCATCTACAGTTTGACTATGGCGAGCCAAAAAAACACTGTTTAGGCCTCCAAAACGGCCCTGGAAGCACAACAAGATGTGCTGACATGAAAACATACAAAATAAGCCAGTTGGATTAGGTGAGAGGCCACCAGTATCCACCTGCAATATGTGTAGGTATTCAGAAATCCCCATAAGTGTAGAACCCACAATTACAAACAAGTATAGAAGAACGTGTTGAACTAAAAATGGGCAAGAGGAGCTAGTTAGAATAGGTGGGTGGCCACCAATATCCACCTGGATCAAAGCATGATCCCCAAAAATTAAGATTTTGTGATGATTTTCGGGGACTCAACAAACAGACTGTGACAGATCCATTCCCCACCCCCTTTGCAAATGAAATCATCTATGAATTCGATGGTCATGAATGCTACTCTTTCACTGACGGGTTCTCAGGATATTACCAGGTGCCAATATCAAAAGAGGATTAGGCAAAAACAACATTTGTGTCATAATTTGGATCTTTCTTCTACATAGTAATGCCATTTAGACTGAAGAACACACCAGCAATTTTTTAGAGAATAGTGGATAAAGCATTTCAAGAGTATATCTACAAAACCATGGTGGTATACTTCGACGACTGGAAAATATATAGTCTATTCAAAAATCACATACAATGGCTTCGACTTATGCTAGAATGTTGTAGACATATTCAAATATCATTAAACAACAGGAAATTTATATTTTCCACACCTATTGGAATCCTGTTAGGACATGCAGTATGTAAAGATGGGGTAAAGGTCAACATGGCTAAGATTAAAATTATCCTTGATCTAAAACCGCCTATGAATAAAAAAGAAATCAAAAATTTAATGGGACACACTAGATATTATAGGAAGTTTATACGCCACTACTCGGACATCACCTTCCCAATTGATGAGCTCTTATGAAAAGATGTTGAATTTAAATGGAGCCAAGACTGCCAAGAATCCTTTGAATTCTTAAAAAAGAAGTTGGTTGAAGAACCCATTCTAAATTTTCCAGATTGGTTAAGAAAATTTCATGTCCATGTCGATGCATCCAATGTAGTTGTCGGGTCAGTATTAGCACAACCATATGATGACACGATGGATCATCCAAATGCGTATGCGAGTCGAAAACTGGATAAGGCATAAATAAATTATTCGACTACGGAAAGGGAAGCTCTATCAATGATTTTTTCTCTACCAAAGTTCTGTCACTATTTACTTGCAAATCCCTTTACATTTTTTTACAGACCATCAAGCACTGAAATACTTGGTCAATAAACTAGTCCATCAAGGAAAAATATGTCATTGGTTACTATTATTTCAATAAATTGAATTCGACGTAATCATACGACCGGGGACAAATAATGTTAAGACCTAATATTGACTCATTAACCCTTAATTGGGGCATATTATATTAGTAATGTTATTTTATTTATGTCATCTTTAGGCCATTAGTTGTAATTATACCTCCTAGTCTCCTATATATACCAAGGAGACATTTTCATTTTGAATCATCTTGTACTTGAACATTTAAGTGGGGTAAAAGGAGTTTGCCCCCTCGAAGAGGCTTATTATCTGATATTATCTCTTTTTCAAGGCATTGATTACTTTTCTTGAGGTTTTTATATTCTATATTGATGTTTGGTTCTTAACATATGGTATCAGAGCTCAAGGTCTTGGGGTTTCATTGCTACATCTGAGACACTGTGGTATTTTCGCTATAACTTTTTTTCTACAATGTTTCAGAAGGAACGACTTGGAGGATATTTAGAAGACGGATCAATGTACGTTGGGTTCAAAATTCAGCCCCTGGGGCCTTATATTTTCGGAGATATAGCCTGTACAAGATAGGGTTCTAGAATCATCCTGAAATGAGTCATTGTGGAATTTTTGCTATAAAAATTTTTCTGTAACATTTCAGACCCTGAAATCCGGATTCCATTTACAAAAATTGGTAATTTATCTGTGGTAAAAATTTCAGCTTCTGGGTCATCTTAAATTTGTAGATACACCCTGTGTAAAATAGGGTATCTGACTAGTCTCAAGAAGGTGTTCCAAATAAAAAAATCATAACTTCTTGCTAGAGTATCCAAATTGAGTGGGACTAGTTGCATTGGATTGGGGACAGTCTGAAGTATTTTGGGTGCGAGTTTCAGAATTGTATATCAATTATTTTGTGCAGGGCATTCTATATAAGTGAGATCTCCTGGAAAGGCCAAAAATCTGCAAGTTGTGAGGAAGTTACCGTAAATTCCACTTGGCGCATCCAATTTTGATCAGACCTATGGAATTATAGAGAAGAAATATCAGAGAACTACCTAAAAGAAAGTTCCATACCTAGAAGGGTTGAAACTTGGGAGATAGAGCAGAATAAATATTGTCTAGCAGAACCACCTCAAAATCAAGACTCAAAAGTGATATTTGGCCAACATGCCACCCAAAAAGGGACCTCCTACACCAAATAAGCCTCCATAAAATCCTAATTGGACTCTTGATGAAGGTGAAGAAATGCATAGGGATATAAATGATTTACAAAAGAAGACAGTGCCCAAAGATGAACTACAAGAGATGATGGATTCAATGGAAGCTAAGTTGGATACTAAGATGGATTCAATGGAAGCTAAGATCATGGAAGTAATGAAAAATTTTGTAACAGAGAAGACACCCAAAAGTGAAAATGCATCCCATGAA
>ML784394.1:297620-308868 GCA_009831015.1 Picea engelmannii
TCTTGTACTTGAACATTTAAGTGGGGTAAAAGGAGGTTGCCCCCTCGAAGAGGCTTATTATCTGATATTATCTCTTTTTCAAGGCGTTGAGTACTTTTCCTGAGGTTTTTATATGCTATATTGATGTTTGGTTCTTAACAAATAATGCCTGACCTGATCACTTATCATGACTAGAAACGGGAGAAGACCTGATAGGCATTGATGATGATCTTCCTGATGCACACTTATTTTGAGTCGAAGCTACCCCTAAAGACTTAGAATACATTTCCAAGTTCCTAGAAGAAGGCAATGCCCCAAAGGACCTCCCAACAAACAAAAAGAAATTTCTAGCCCTAAAAGTTGCACCTTTCACAATCATCAATGGATACTTGTACAAAATGGGAATGGATGATGTTTTAAGAAGATGTGTGCCAAAACACAAAATTTGGGCTATCGACTTCGTCAAGCCATTTCCACAGAGGGAAAGAAGAACTGGTACCAAGTACATCATTGTTGCACTCGAATATATGACCAAGTGGGAAGGAGCTGAGTTAGTCGAATCTTGTACCAAAGAGGTAGTAGCTAAATTCATCTACGAGAACCTAATTACAAGATTTGGATTCCCTCTACAACTAATCAGGGACCAAGGAACTCACTTTGTGAATGAAACAATTAAAATTCTACTGGAATTTTTTTTAATCAACCATAGAAAAATGACAACTTATCACCCACAAGCAAACAAGGCAGTCGAATCATTTAATAAAACATTACACAAGCGGCTTACAAAAATTTGTGGCATAAACAAAGATGATTGGGACGATAATATTCCTACAATCCTCTAGGAATATAGATCAACATTCAAAATATCAATTGGGCATACTTTGTTCAAGCTAGTCTGTGGCCCGGAAGTTGTTATCATGCTGCAATTTTGGACTAGTTTTGACAGGGTTGCAGTTGTAACAAAATTTGATGAGAGAAAAAATATGAACGATCGACTATACCAACTAAACAAGATGGAAGAAGAAAGGTTAATAATGATCCATCACCAAGAGGTTCATAAGAAACAACAAAAAGCGTGGCACGATCATCACACAAAGAAAAAGGATATAAAAGAGGGAGACTTAGTCTTACTGTATGACAGTCGCATAAAAGGAAAACCTAGAAAATTGGAAACAACATGGCTTGGGCCTTATGTGGAGAAAGATATTCGACTGACTGGAGAGGTCCAAATTAGAACATTACTAGGGCAACCATTTAAGAAAGTAATCAATGGTGCCCATCTAAAGAAGTATCAGGTATAAAATAAAATAACCCTATTAGAAAAATCTAGCAGGGAATTGCCAACAGGAATTGACTAAATCTACTAATCATACTTAGGACAAATAAAATCTGCTTAAAATTAATAAACAAAAAATAGTTAGACAAATTCAGGTATAGAAAAATGAAAAGATAAAGTATTTAAAGAACAACCATAACGCTAAAGAAAAGCAGCAATAAAGTCAAATGGAGAGAGAAAGCAACCCTTGGTCAAGCCTGAGACAAAGTAGTAGAAGATATTCTTGACGTTCCACACCATTGACCGACTTAAGAAAAATACTCATAAGAAGAGAATAGAGAAAAAAGATTAGTCTGATAGCAAGCGAGTGCGGTTCAAATGAGCATAGATCAAATGAGCACAGACCAAGAGAACATGAATCAAATTGGCATGGAAAAATATGACATCATTCAGACTGAGTCAAAATTAGCAAAATGAACGAGCAAACAAGCCATCACTGACATCGACTAAATCAGTCCAGTAATAAATATGGCTCAAGAATAACTGTCGATCGACCCACTTACCGACCTCATATAAACAGAGGAGACCTCATCGATCATACCCAGAACAACGCCAACTGAGAAAACACTGACGTTGACAGGGAAAGAGTATTTAATTTTGGATAGGAAAAGGCTGGTGAGAGCATTAATGATGGAAATGATTGTTGTGCAACCATTCACACAACTGTCGAATACATCGATACGTGCGACAACCAACGAAAATACCTTGCATTTAATGATCGATGAGACATAAGTGAATGCCAACTGAGCAACGATTTAAACATCCACTCACTCGACTCACTCATACCACCAATATTTATGACAGAAGAGCATGAAATACGAGAACAGTTGGACACATTGAACCCGATGCTCTCACCACTAGCTGCAAATTTAGAAGAAGCATACGACTTTGCCTCATTGTTATTTTTTCTTCCACGACTAAGTATAGAGCAGAGCGCAGAGTCATTTGAACCCAGGAAAAAACCGGTCGAAGAGATGTCGATGTCAGCCAAGTAAGCACATTCAATCTGTGTCAAGAAAAGATGGATAATGATAATTTTTTTTAATAATGATTGATGTAATGACGAAAAATATGCCACAACCATCTATAGATTATCTTAATACGCGCAACTATCAAGGAGAAATCACTAGGATTAACGCATAAGGGATTTTGTATGAACACTCGTTCAACAAACATAGGGATATCCACGTGAAAAAGGCACCACACACATTCATGAACTACTCAACCACGATAAACCATATATGTTAACGTACATCGAAGCAGTTGCACTCATAACAACATGATTCAAATCAACAATTGCCTCCTTTCCTATACTTCAAAATCTGGGGAGATTGAACCACGTGCGGGAAAATTTTGTTACTGTTTCGGATTAGATTCAATATCATGAAACTAAACCCTATATAACAAAGCCAAGTAAGGAGAAAATTCACTCTGCAAAGAGCTAATTACTAGAACAAAAACCATGAGGTGGACAAATTTAGCAAATGATGACCCTCTTGAATCAGATTTCCAGAATTCAGAAGTAGGACAACCATCTTGGTTCATATGGGAGAAGAGGAATTTCCCCTTTACATAAAGACGTGTGGGGTTCCTATGGGGTTTCCACAAACCATTGTTGAGGGTAGCAACAATCAATGTTTCTTGCGTTGGATGCACCAAATAAAATTTGGAAAATAACTTCAAAGAAACACTCGAGTGTGAGAAGAAATGACACTGAAACCAATCAAAGGGTGTCACCAAAATAGGGTATTAGGAAATCAAAAGTTCGTAAATGGTATCCATGAAGCAACCTACTCACAAGCAAAGGACATATTCAACCCAGTAAAACATAAGAACACCAAGCACACAAGACGTAGTTGATTCGACCAGCGGCGGATATCCAGGCACATCAGAGTAATCAGAAACAATTCTTTAAGTTGGTTGACCATATAAAGATTTTGTCTCCTCTTCTTACATGTTTATCTTTCTCTCTTTATCTTCTACTTATCCATATTATAATGTTGTAATCAAAATACGAAAAAAAAAAATTGTATAAACCCCACTTGCTCAAGACGAACAAAGAATTGAGGTTGGGGGAGATGTCGTGGGGGCTAGTCGACTCTGTCCACTAGACTGGATGGTCGACTAAGAACTAGTCGGTCGACTGACGTAGTTAGAAGTAGAGGTCGGTTGGAGTATCCGTTAACCGACCGACCCAAGCAGTTAAGTAGTTACAACTGCCTGAAAGAGGTATAAATAGACAAGCACATGAAGGCTCAAATAGCTTCATGTGAGAGGTTATATGTAATTGTGTTGTATTGTTATATCATATAATAAAAAGATTGTTGTTTGGGCTCTCATTACTTGTGTATGTCTTTATATATGCATATCTGTGTGTATGTATCTCTATGATGTGTATGTAAGGATCTATCGGTAACTCTCCCTACTTTTCCCTAGATTACAACAAGATCCCTATCAATGCTTAATAGATATGGAGTTAAGATGGATCTACAATCATTTTATTACATATTTATTATAGAAAATAAATCACAGTGGTTGAACAACTAAAAATTAACGTTGGTCTTGCAAACCTCGACAACACAAGCTTCCCAAAATCTATTTTGGCAACACAAGCTTTCATAACTCCAACCTCCATGTATTGTGCTTGCAAGAGAGATGGGACACTAAGAAAAAAAAGCATTTGGTGCAGAAGCAAATGGTAATATTGTGCTTGCAAGGAAGATGACACACTAAGCAGAGAACACATTTTATATGGAAACAAATAGTAATCTTATTTGTCAACAAATGGCATTGTTGGTCATGCAAGACTGCAATAGCAAATACAAGATAGGTTTGTGGAAAATGAACACATAGTAGAGGATGAACATATTTTCATACATAGAAAAATGACAACTTATCACCCATAATCAAACGGAGGAGTCAAATCATTTAATAAAACATTACACAAGGGGCTTACAAAAATGTGTGGCATAAAAAAAGATGATTGGGACGATAACATTCCTGCAATCCTTTGGGAATAAAGATCATCATTCAAAAGATCGACTGGGCATACTTCGTTCAAGCTAGTCAATGGCCAGGAAGGTGTTATCCCGCTACAATTTTGGACTAATGCTGACAGGGTTGCAGTTGTAGCAAAATTTGTTGAGAGAAAAAATATGAACGACCGACTATACCAACTAAACAAGCTAGAAGAAGAAAGGTTAATAGTGATCCATCACCAAGAGGTTCAGAAGCAACAACAAAAAGAGTGGCATGATTGTCACATAAATAAAAAAGGATATAAAAGAGGGAGACTTAGACTTACTGTATGACAGTCGCATAAAAGGCAAACCTAAAAAATTGGAAACATCATGGCTTGGGCCTTATGTGGTAGAAGATATTCGATCGACTGGAGCGGTCCAACTTAGAACATTATTGGGGAAACCATTTAAGAAAGTAATCAATGGTGCCCGTTTAAAGAAGTATCAGGTATAAAACAAAAGAACCTTATTAGAAAAATCTAGCAGGGAATTGCCAACATGAATCGACTAAATAGACTAATCATACTTAGGAAAAATAAAATTTGCTTAAAATTAATAAACAAAAAACAGTTAGACAAATTAAAGTATATAAAACTTAAAAGATAAAGTATTTAAAGAGCATCCATAACGCTAAAGAAAAGCAACAATAAAGTAAAATGGAGAGAGAAAGCAACCCTTGGTCAAGCCCGAGACAAAGTAGCAGAAGATATTCTTGACGTTCCACATGATTGCCTGACTTAAGACAAATACTCATAAGAAGAGAATCAAGCGAAAGGATCAGTCAAGGAGAAAGCAAGCACGGTTCAAACAAGCGTAGATCATGTGAGCATAGACTAAGAGAACATGAATCAGATTAGCATGGCAAAATATGAAGCCATTCAAACATAGTCAAAATTAGCAAAATGAACGAGCAAACAAGCCATCACTAACATCGACTAAGTCAGTCCAGTAATAAAGATGGCTCAAGAATACCCATCAATCGACCCACGTATCAACCGCGTATAAATAGAGGAGACCTCATTGATCGGACCCAGAACAACGTCAATCGAGAAAACACCAACGTCGAAAGGGAAAGAGAATTTAATTTTGGATAGGAAAAGGCCAAGAGCATTAATGACGAAAATGATCGTTGTGTAGCCATTCACACAACCGTCGAATACATCGATATGTGCGACAATCAACAAATAGGCCTTGCATTTAATGATTGATGCGACATAAACGAATGCCAACTGAGCAACGATTTAAAAATCCACTCACTCAACTCACTCACACCACCAATCTTTATGATGGAAGAGCGTGAAATACGAGAACAACTTGACACATTGAACCCGACGCTATCACCACCAGCTACAAATTTAGAAGAAGCATACGAATTTGCCTCATTGTTATTTTTTCCTTCACATCTAAGTATAGAGATGTCAATGTCAGCAAAGTAAGCACATTCAATCTGTGTCAAGAAAATATGGATAATGATAATAGAATTAATAATGATTGACGCAATGATGAAAATTATGCCGCAACCATCTACAGATTATCTTAACATGCACGACTATCAAGGAGAAATCACCAAGATTAACACACGAGGGATTTTGCATGACTATCCATTCAACAAACGTAGAGATATCCATGTGCAAAAGGCACCACGCACATTCATGAACTACCCAATTATGGTAAACCATATATGTTAATGTACATTGAAACAATTGCATTCATAACAACATGATTCTAATTAACAACTACCTCCTTTCATGTACTTCAAAATCTGGGGAGATTGAGGCACGTGCGGGAAATTTTTGCTACCGTTTCAGATTAGCTTCAATATGATGAATCTAAACCCTATATAAGAAAGCCAAGTGAGGAGAAAATTTACTCTGCAGAGAGCTAATTACTAGAAGAAAAACCATGAGGTGGACAAAGTTAGCAGATGATGACCCTCTTGAATTAGATTTCCAGAATTCAGAAGTAGGACAACCATCTTGGTTCAGATGGGAGAAGAGGAATTTCCCCTTCACATAAAGACGTGTGGGGTTCTTCTAGGGTTTCCACAAACCATTGCTGAGGGTAGCAACAATCAATGTTTCTTGCGCTGGATGCAGAAAGAAAATTTGGAAAAAAACTTCGAAGAAACACTCGAGTGTGAGAAGAAATGACGTTGAAACCAATCCAAGGGTGTCGCCAAAATAGGGTATTAGGAAATCAAAAGTTTGTAAATGGAATCCATGAAGCAACCTACTCACAAGCAAAGGAAATATTCAACCCAATAAAACACAGGAACACCAAGCACACAAGACGTAGTTGATTCGACCAACGACGGAGATCCAGGCACATCAGAGTAATCAGAAACAATACTTTAAGTCAGTCGACCATATAAAGATTTTGTCTCCTCTTCTTACATGTTTATCTTTCTCTCTTTATCTTCTACTTATCCATATTGTAATATTGTAATCAAAATATGAAAAAATTATTTTGTATAACCCCCACTTTCTCGGGTCGAGCAAAGAATAGAGGTGGGGGGAGATGTTGTGGGGGCTAGTCGACTCTGTCCACTAGACACGATGGTCGACTAAGAACTAGTCGGTCAACTAGCGTAGTTAGATGTAGAGGTCGGTTGGAGTATCCGTTAACCGACCGACCCAAGCAATTAAGTAGTTACAACTGCCTCTTAGAGGTATAAATAGACAAGCACATGAAGGCTCAGATAGCTTCATGTGAGAGGTTATATGTAATTGTGTTGTATTGTTATATCATATAATAAAAAGATTGTTCTTTGGGCTCTCATTACTTGTGTATGTCTTTATATATGTATATGTGTGTGTATGTATCTCTATGATGTGTATGTAAGGATCTATCGATAACTCTCCCTACTTTTACCTAGATTACAACAGGATCCCTATCAATGCTTAATAGATATGGAGTTAAGATGGATCTACAATCATTTTTATTACATATTTATTATAGAAAATAAATCATAGTGGTTGAACAACTAAAAATTAACATTCGTCTTGCAAACCTCGACAACACAAGCTTCTCGAAATCTATTTTGGCAACACAAGCTTTCATAACTCCAACCTCCATGTATTGTGCTTGCAAGAGAGATGCGACACTAAGAAAAAAAAGCATTTGGTGCAGAAGCAAATGGTAATATTGTGCTTGCAAGGAAGACGACACACTAAGCAGATAACACATTTTATATGGAAACAAATAGTAATCTTGTTTGTCAAGGGTGTCACCAAAATAGGGTATTACGAAATCAAAAATTCGTAAGTGGTATCTAGGAAGCAACCTACTCATAAGCAAAGGACATCTTCAACCTAGTAAAACAAAGTAACACCAAGCACATAAGACGCAGTTGATTCGACCAACGACAGAGATCCAGGCACAACAGAGTAGTCGGAAATAGTACTTTAAGTCGATTGACCATATAAATATTTTGTCTTGTCTTCTTACATGTTTCTCTTTTTCTCTTCATCTTCTACTTCTCCATATTGTAATATTGTAATCAAAATATGAAAAAATTATTTTGTATAACCCCCACTTGCTCGAGACGAGCAAGGAATTGAGGTGGGGGGAGATGTTGTGGGGGCTAGTCGACTCTGTCAACTAGACTTGACGGTCCACTAAGAACTATTCGGTCTACCGACGTAGTTAGTAGTAGAGGTTAGTCGGAGTATCTGTTAACCGAACGACCCAGGCAATTAAGTAGTTATAACTTTCTGAAAGAGGTATAAATAGGCAAGCACATGAAGGCTCAGATAACTTCATGTGAGAGGTTATATGTAATTGTGTTGTATTGTTATATCGTATAATAAAAGGACTGTTCTTTGGGCTCTCATTACTTGTGTATGTCTTTATCTATGTATATGTGTGTATGTATCTCTGTGATGTCTATGTAAGGATCTATCGGTAACTCTCCCTACTTTTCCCTAGATTACGACAGGATCCCTATCAATGCTTAATAGATATGGAGTTAAGATGGATCTACACTCATTTTTAGTACATATTTATTATAGAAAATAAATCACAGTGGTTGAACATATAAAAATTAACATTGGTCTTGCAAACCTCGACAAAACAAGCTTCCTGCAATCTATTTTGGCAACACAAGCTTTCATAACTCCAACCTCCATGTATTGTGCTTGCAAGGGAGATGAGGCACTAAGCAAAAAAACCATTTGGTGCAGAAGCAAATGGTAATATTGTGCTTGCAAGGAAGATGGCACACTAAGCAGAGAACACATTTGATGTGGAAACAAACAGTAATCTTATTTGTCAACAAATGACATTGTTGGGCGTGCAACACTGCAATAGCAAATGCAAGATAGATTTGTGGAAAAGGAACACATAATAGAGGATGAACATATTTTCATACATCGATCAATACAAGTGAAAGACATG
This sequence comes from Picea engelmannii, assembly GCA_009831015.1. NCBI lineage: Eukaryota > Viridiplantae > Streptophyta > Pinopsida > Pinales > Pinaceae > Picea > Picea engelmannii. The sequence goes on from ML784394.1 coordinate 306,351, forward strand.
ATTGATACAAGTGGAAGGTATGCATGGGTCGATGATGTAACGATCTATACAAGTGTAAGCATGCATGCATTGAGGCCTCATATAAGGGGAAGGCTTGCATGTGTTGAGGATACAAATGAAAGGCATGCATGCAAATAACATGGGGAATTTATTATCATTGAATGTGATTAGTTATCACCCTTTATTTCAACCAAATCCCTATCCAAGTGGTAAGATTATAATTTTTTTACTTTTACTTTTTCTATAGTCTATGTTTACTGTTTGAGAAGTACCTCATAAACCATAAACTAGATGTATTTTGACAAATCCTTTTTTTTCAATGAAAAAAACTTTATATTTGATATTTCAAAAGTGAAATCAAAATATACATTGTTTGGCCTTGTCGAATAAAAAAAGGAACATGTACTCTTCAACTATTCTTTGACTCCTTATTACAATGTTCCAAGGCCTACCAATAGCCTTATGATATAGTTCAAAACATAAACAAACATACATATCAAGTTCAACCTTTTTCATACCATAATATTTGCGAGACCCTAGCATATCTCGGTATATTTAAGCCTTACATTTTCATGTTCATAATTGGGCTACAATGAGTACCATAAATCAATAAAGATATTTTTCATAGTTCACAACAAGTTCACCTCCTGCATTGTTAAAGCTTCCTTAGAAAGATGATTTGCTCTAGAATTAAATTCTCTCTATACACGTGAAAAGGAAACGCCTTCAAACTTTATTTTTATCCCCAAGACTTTGTTCATAATTGGGCTTAATAACATATTCACAAATTTGACATTTAATTTTTTTCCCAATCCATCAACATCTTTGACTCCCTCGACACTCACTTAAAGCTTGACAATTCCTTTCTCTACAGTTGTTTTCATAAGAAGCCACATAGCAAAAAACTCAACTCTGTTATTGGCTCCTTGCAGTTGTTTTCATAAGAAGCCACATAGAAAAAAACTCAACTATGTTATTGGTTCCTTGCCCTGTTGCATATTTTACAGTTTTGAAGTTAAAAGAATTTAAAAAAGAGATTCACCCAACACCACACATATTAGAGTCCCTTGACAATCCACATAAAAAAACAACAACCTATATAGTAATTGATCATAGATCATAGGCTCTTTAAGGGTTCTTTGGCCTTTAACTCTTAAAGGCTTCCAACATCCTCCATCCTCCATCCTCCATTCTCCTCCTCAAATCTTTATGTCTCAATGATGAACCAAGCTATACATTCAAAATTTTGACAAAATTCTCCTTCGTTAACTTAACCCGATTGACATCATCGAGCATTCATTTCATCGTTGAGGTTGGCATTGACTTCCTTTCCTACCCTAGTTGATCTTTGTTGATTTTTGTTTGGCTTTGCTTAATCCTTTATAGATCAACCCTTTAAGCTTTAATCCTTAAAGCTTAACCAATTTCCCAAGAATAGTTAAATAATGGTTGTTGGCATATCATCAGCTTTGAGTGTAAGTCTCTAAATTGATGTGATATCATGCTCTCTCTTTTTTTTGTAAGCTCGAATTGTATTACCTTTCAAAATCATAATTTACATATAAGGTTTGAGAGACTGGTGCTAAGGCTTCCATGAAAGGAAACCAACACCGCCACCAGAGATAAAAGTTCCATAGTATTTTGCAAATGCTACTATTATCTAACAGTCTGGTTTGATGCATATTCAAAATATCTAAGCTAAGCCTATTTCTTAAACAAGAAAGATAGTGTTGTGGCTTGATAGGCCAGATAGAGGCTATGAGAAACAAAAAATAACAAACCATGAGAATTACTTGCTTATGTAGCTATGTGGGAAAGAATGCTCTGACTCATCCGACCATTTCGGCTCCATCATTGCCTAAAGCAACTCCTCTGTGGTGTGACATTGAGAAGGGTCTTGAGATTCATAATCCAGAAGCCATTCTAGTCGCTTTTCCATCATCTCTTGGCAGGATTTCATTTCTGCATTGTCCTTGAGTAGATCCTGAATTGTTTCTCTCTGAACATCAGTGAAACTAGGAAGAGACAGGGGGTGGGGGCGAAACTAGAAGCAGCGTCTGGATTGGGGGGAAACAAACCAGTGGTGAAATTCAACAGTGGAGCTTCGAGTAGCTTACGGTCTGTGTCTTTGTCGATGGATTGGGGAGGTTGTTGGGCCATGTTATTGTGGCAGGGACGAGTGCAGCAGGGATGAGGAATGGAAGAAGGTTGACCACTCTCTGAGTAATGTGCGTGTTGGGCTCCGGATTTATAACATTTTCTTGTTGGTTCTTGAAGACATTGTTTACTCTCCTGAAGACTTTTGTTAAGCAAATGAGATTCTTTCTGTGCTATTCATGCTCTGTTACACATATATGTTCCATTATATACATAAACCATGAAGTGCTTCCAAAGCCACAAATGAGCGAAGAATTCAACTATAAATGCAACAATAATCCTCTTCTGCGGAGAATAGTTGAACTTTGCAAGAATGCAGGGTGTTGGCTTATAGAGGATAATACTTATGATTATTTTATGA
>ML784394.1:310074-335924 GCA_009831015.1 Picea engelmannii
AGTTTTCACATTTAGACTGCTTAACATTCAGGAACTAGTTTGGATATCTCATGAGATGAAGAAGTTTCATTTGATTACAATAGAAAGTTTCATAGGATGGTTGCTGAGTTGTGTGGAGTGATAAGTAGCAAGAACTTAGCTGTTTTCAGTTTATCTTTTACATGCATATACAGAACAGTACCGGTCAGTACCAAGTAGTACAGAGTAGTGCAAACGCATGCAGAACAGAGTAGAGTACAGTAGCTTCTTTCAACAAGATTCTTTTAACAGTTCAGAGAGTAGCTTGGCATCCTTTAAACCCCCTCTTCATCCCTGCATTTCCTGTGTTGGTTCCTCTAAGTCTACCTTCCCGGGTTGACAATTAAATGTTGATTCATATGGTATATCTGCATCTCGACAGTGCGCTTTCTCGGATCGATCATCCTCGAATTATAGGCATGAAATGAGTGCAAGGTGAGTCGCACCGAGGAAGAGAGGAAATGCAGAAGGTGTGTGAGGCAGGAGTTTGAAACTCAGAGAAAGGGAGGATAATAGTCTTGGGAGGAAGAGCAGGCGCCATGAGAGGAGCTCACGGGGCCGAGAAGAAATCGAAATGGTGCATCAATAGAGGAGGCGTAACAAGGTTAACCTGTGAGAGAGGTTGAGGAGCCATCAAATCCACACGAATTTCATACAGGAGGGAGGACGATTTCAGGTGCAGTAGCAGGTGTTGTTGCAGGTGGTTTGAATGCTTGTCGTTGGGTCGCCACCCTAGGAGAGAGGGGGTGGGTGACGTGCAAACTATCATGGTGGACGTGGTTTTTGGATGTCACCCCATCCGGGGGATAACATCCTCTCTTAATTTCATATTAACATTGTCAAAAAATTGTGATGTCATGTTTTGCAGGTATTATTTAGCTTGTGGTGGTTATCTATATGATGTCTTGGAATTACAAGCTATCTTATGATAGTGGTATATCCCTTTGAAGTGATTTCACCTCACGTTAATAATTTCCTTCCTTGTGAAGTGTGTGTTGTAAATAATCTCACATAGATAATAATTGTCAGACAAATATGATTTATGAGGCATTACCTGTGTATTATATGCAATTTGCACTTCATACAAACTATATCCTTGGATATTGATTCGTATACTTTGAGATGTGTACTACTAGACATGCCAAACTTGCCTTAGGATGACACAAAGGTCCTCCTTCTTGTCCCCGTGGTGACTCACATGTGTTGAAGTTCCTCCTTTGAGTATGTCTTCCATGGTACAAACAAAGGATCCCCCCCCCAATTTGATGTTTGGGTACCATGGGAGGATACCCTATTGATGCTCATTCATTGATCAATGGTTATGTATTTTGGTTTTCATCCATAATCATTTTGATTGTTCCTTGTATATCCTATACTTAGTCATTTTTTTTCTAAAATGTGGGTTGCGGAGCGGGCTACCACCAAGTCCACAGGCCCACAAGTCCGCAACACTGCAAGTTCCGTACTTCGTTTATTTTCCACCCCTCCAAAATCTTAACACTTGGTTGTTTCTTTTGTTGTGGAAGTCTTGTTGTGAAATACTAAGTCATTCCTCATCTCACAATTACCTACGTCTCGCAACTTGCAAACCCGCAACACTCAAAAATACCCTTCCCATTTTCACGTCACTCATAATGCACCTTTTTCCTTTTTGACACTTAAGTGGTTTCTTGAATGTGGACGCGGGGTCCTCCCATAATTTCTATTTACCTTTCCCTAGCCCCGCAACCTCGCATCCCACATTTCTGCGTACTCCAAAATGATTCTTACATTTCCGCAACCCAAAAAATCAATATTTTTGGTACTTAGTATATTTCTTGAATGTGGATGCAAGAGTCCTCTCATATCTCCCTTTCCATTCTCCGCATCCTGCATCTCACATTTCCACGATTAGCATAATGCCATCTTCATTCATCACTTTACACCTCCATACTTAACCATTTTTCTATACACCTCGATACGATATCACCATTCCCAATGACATTTATTTCCCATCATCACATCAACAGCCACTTGTATGAATTAAATATTGTTATTAAGTGGCGTGATTTTCATAAAAGCTCCACCCTAAATCTAAAATTAGATCGTGAAATTGGCAACTTTGAATTAAGAGCTATAAGATTTGATAATCAAGGCAATTCGTGGTAAAATTAAATAAGAAATTAAAAGCCCCGTTGTAAAAATATTTTTTTGACAAAAGCACCACTTATTCATAAAAAACAAACTTTATAAGATATGTCAAGAAAAAGGAAATAATTATATTATTGGGACACTATCAACGTCTTGGGATGAGAAGATCACCAGTTTTAGTGGTCGCAGGCCTACAAGTGGTACTTAGCTCTCTCATCCGAAGAAGAGAAGTTAAACAAGGTTTGGACCTCAGGTATTGCATTGGTTGGATGCATGCTGGAAGCAACTCATTTCAAAGAGTTGGTCCTCTGGTGCACTAACAAATTCGACATCGAGAGAAGAATTATCTAGATACAAGGAAAATCATCAATCTCTTTGGCACCTTCAGTGTTCGAAAGAATTTTGAGGCTTCCTGACCCTACTATGACATTAAAAAATGTTGAAGCTGATGATTTTATTAAATCTCACAATGAAGGAATGGAGTTCCTTGGAAGCTTTCTTACAAGCCTGATTAGTGACACTAGTGCTACATAGGTTGAGGTATGCTCTTGAAAATATCCATATAAAGAATTTGCCTAGATATTTGCCAAAATAATTGGAAAGGAGTTCATGACATTAGTGCCAAAGTATATTGTATATATTCTCTATCATTCAATTCATGAAAATGCAATAATTGATTGGGCTCGAATTATTTCAAATAAGATTTCATTTCAGTTGAGAAGCCTTAGGAAGACCAAGAAATTTCACATGACTTCCTATATAGTTTATGCTATAGTTTATTGCCATATTTTTTAGGACTTTCCCAAAGCTAAGAATGTAGACTTCAAGAAGGATCCAGTTTCATCTTGGTATCCAATGTTATGGAGGCACAAGGCCCCATACAATTTCTATGAAGTGCAAAATGGTTTCTTGTCCTCTTTTGAGAAGATGATTCATAGTCATGCCACATTCAGACTATCATTAGAAGTTGCATCCTTTCTGTCAGAGAAAGGAGTTTTTGAAACCAAGGAAGAGTTTGATTTTATTAGACTTTATGGATTTCAGGGGAAACCTTCTTTGCTGTCATTTTATGTTTCTGGTAGACTTTTCATTGTTGAAGTATACAAATAGTACAAATATTGGGTGCATTTCTTCAATGAAAAATGAAAAAAGCAATTCATCGCGTTGTCATGGAAAGTTGGAGAAATGACTATGAAGAACATTTATCATTTAGATGAATGCACAACTTAATTTGACAAGTTTAGCTTAAAATAAGTTCAATCCATTCAGGGTTTTGACCCTAAGGATTTGTTTTCAGCACACATGTTTTCAATTGGATATGACTCATCTTTTAGTAAGTCTGTGCAACTAGAAGAGGGAGGGGGATATAATCAAAATCCTCCTAAAGCATCTCTTAAAATCACCCTATATGATATTGAGGCATTGGCCAACACAAATGAATATTATAAGAAACATGTTCGAAAAGCGATAAGTAAAAATCCAAGTTCACCTAATGTGTCATAGAAAATCACCTTAGCAAAAACAAAACCCCAAAATAGTGGTCAAGAACAGAGAAGGTCTTCCATCGGAAATTTAGATGATAGTGGAGATAAAGACCCTACCCGAAAGACAATGGAAAAATCACATACTCTCCATATTTTTGTTAAAAGAAAAAGAGAAGTCCAAAAAGAAGGACAAGAAGTACCTAAATCTGAAGAGAGTCCCAAAGACACGGAGGTTGGTGACGTGATAGAAGAGCCCAACTGGGCAGAATAAAGGATGATCAAGAGCAGGGTTATAGCTGAATAATTGGCTTCCCAAGAGCTAGAGATATTTGAGGAGGAATATGTCGCTTTGCACCACACATCCTACAATAAGAATTCAAAAAATTTGTTAATTGAAAAAGTGAATTGGAAGAATAAAAAGGTTTCAAAAATCGATTTTCAAGGAGTTTCATGAAGCAACTGGTGAAGCCTTAAAAGAGTCCATTGACGCGATAGAGAAGGAGAATTTGGTTTTAAAAGAAAAAGTAAAGGAATTGGAAAAATCTTTGCTTCCAAGACCTTTGTTTGTTGAACCCATCACTATTATATAACCATTTTGTAGTCTCGAGGATGTACCAAAAACCAGCTCCAAGTTGAAAGGTTCATCAAGTTTATTAATGGTTGTAAGAAAATATATTGGAGATAACATTAAGAAAAGGATAGACTTGATCCTTGAGATATGGGAGTTAGCAACAAAATCAACTACTCTTTCAACAAGGGTCTTGCATTTCAAAGAATATCTCCAAAAGGATTTGGAAAATGATGAATATTTTTACAAAGAAGCAGTGACTACATTTTCGCCAAAGGTTTTAAGTTTAAGTGATATACATAGGAGAGATCAAAATCTTCCTTCTAAGACTCGTATGAAACAAATTAATGCTTGTTAGCTGAAAATAATTAAATGCTCGAGGGAAATGTTGTCTAAATGTGATGTTATAAATACTAAAAGAGGTGATTTGTTCTTAAAACTTGTTGATTTGAGTAAGGAACTTGAGGGCCCACATTTAATTATAGACTCAATGCTCTTATAATACAAACAATTACAAGAATAGTTAACTGCCTTGAAATTTTCTTGGGCCAACGAATTTAATGACTTGATTGAGTATTCTAAAGAAGAAGTGGAAAGGTGGTTAGTCCGCTACGTGAATAAGAATGAAGATATTGAAGACACACTTCATCAATTGAGCCTTGATCTTAAAGAGATGAAAAATGAGTTATTTGAAACCAAGACTAAGCATGAGATAATGGTTGATCCTATGAGGGAGTGTATTGAACAATGGTTAAGAAAAGCCTTGGTTAAAATAACCGAAATTGATCAACAAGAAATTGGTAATATAGTTATGCCACCTCCAACCCAACAACAACCTATTAAAGGCACATCAACAAGTAGATAATGGTTCTGATCCTCCATCATTGTAAGTCAAGTAGTCACTTTGTTTCTCTGTCATCTCTTTTTCTTTCTTAGTTAGTAGTCGCTTTGCCTTTCTTCTTTCAGAATTTGTGAAAACCAAAGGCTGACCCTTGACTGTCTCATTTATGTCTTCCAAATATTTCTTTCATTTCATGGTCTACGAGAACCCAATCCTAGTCCTCTTTGAAGGACAAATGTCATTTACGTTTTATGAACTTTACATACATTATTATTTTAAAAGACATCTATTGTTTTTTGGGCTCCCAGAGAACTATTCGGGACATTACATTAATGATTTCTCAAAATTTTAATTTTAAGCATGAGATTTCAAATGTGTGTCTATCAAATTATTTTTGAATATTAATTGAATGATCATTTAAAGTTCTTTTCCATATGTGGTCGTTATATTCTTTCATTTTTTGAATAACGTGTCTTACTTTACTGAATACTATGATGGAAATATCTTTGTATGAGACTATTTACTCTTGTGGTTCATAATCTTATATTATAGTGTGAATATTTACTTTCTATGAGATGATTGGTCCTTTCTCAGGTATTCATTGCATGTTAATGTTTGTTTCAAGAATAAACCTGGTCCTCTCTCAGACACTTTTATATTCTTGTATGTTATTCAAATATAGAGGAGTACCACCTCTTTAAAAATGCAGGGGGATTTATCCTCATGATGTTATCTTAAAGACTATAAAACAATATTTTATATCAACATGCCCCTAGCATAAAGCTTGTTGGTATTTCTACCCTTGGTCGCATATTTGGCCTTAGTGAACCACTAGGATCCTTTGTTTGGGTCTCTCTCTATTTAACTAGACCAATTATAGTTTCTATATGCCAAACAATGTTCTCATTAGTTAGAGAAGTCTCATTCGGGTCCAAAAGTGCCCTCAATTCCACTAGGACAAATTTATTGATGAGTTTTCTTTTGTTGAATCCATTTTTTTCTTGGATGGTTTCAGAGCATGTACTTAACTACATATTTTCTTGTGTATATTGCACCTATGACTATTTTATTATGGAACTATGACACTTTCCTTGGTTCGAGAAGGGGTTTTCTCGAACACCTATAGTTCAAACGACTAACACCCACAATTTGGCCATTACATAAAGAATACAATGTCCTCTTTATTTGCAATTGCTACTCATGTCATACAAACATTCCCAAATCTATTTATACCACACTCTTGCTCTTTGTTGACGGTCTTTGAATCTCATCTCAAAACTCTGTTGGATTGAAATCTCACTTGTGAAATAACGATCCCTTGTTCCCTATGATGCTCTCGGGCTTTCTTAATATCTCAACAAACCCTTCACCCATTGAACATTATTTACTTTTGGTGTCTCCTTTCCATTAATTTATATCTCTCTTTGATCAGCTGGTTGCATCTTATGATATATTGGCTTCATCCCTTCACATTTTGTTCAATCTTCATCCCCAATTTGAAAAAAGCTTCAACACAACTGGTAAAGACATAAGTAATAATCATTGCAAAGGGAACACATGTTATTCACATTTTTTTTCCAACGGAAAAAAGCAGTTTCAATGCTATTCATATTGAATCGAAAGAAAATTTCTAGTACATAAGGAGTCATAGGACATGAATATATTTGTCAACCATACATCGTCCCAACAAAAACAAAAACTTTGTTATAATCTAAAATGCATAAGCTCAAAAAACATGAGCTTTACATCAGTTGACATAATACAACCATACCATTATTACATAGACTAAAGTATGTTATCTCAAATCATCAAAATCAGTCTCGATACAAAAGGAACTACAATAGGAAACCAATTGTCAAAATACTTCAGAAAATGAAAAAAGAACCAGAGATGATCATAGAGTCTTCAATGACTTCTTCAAACAACATCCAACCTAGTTGCTTCCCTAGGGCTTGCTTTGACAAAGAATATGCCATTGATTTGAACTGTCTATGAACATGAAAGTACTTTAACCAACTAAAATTATGCTTGAGATCTATGATCTCCTTCATCCAAGGTTGTAAGTTTAGAGCATTCGATAGTGACTTTCCAGTAAACCAGTCCAATATAACCTTGGAATCTCCCACCACCATTAATTTTGCAATATGACATCTCAACACAAATTTTAAGAGACCCCACAATCAAAGAAACTTTGATTTAATATTAGAACCTGAACCAAACAAAGTTGCACTCTATAGAAATGGATCCCACTAAGTTTTAAAACAATTCCAACACCACACTCACCGCCAACAAAAGCTCCATCAAATAATCCTAAAGGCCTCTCCCCAAAATAAACATGGTTCATAAAAAAACCAAGATTATCACCCCTAGTAGCACAAGGCATCTATTTAATTACCAACACAATCCTAGAACATAAACCAAAGTCATTTCTGAAAAAATTCTCAAACATAATCGTTTTCCTATAACGTGAAATGCCCCAAAGAACAAAGAGAGGAACCACTTTGATCATCGGAAAGGTCAAAAACCAATATTGCAAATTTTCTTTCAAGGTCGATAAATCATAGTTTCCATTGATCCTTAATTGAGCACAAACCTCCTTCCAGATACATTGAGTAACCTCACAGTGCACAAACAAATGCTTTGTAGTCTCTTCATCTTTTAAACATAAAATGTAGATCAAAGGCCCAACTCGACCCCTAATCTTGAAGTTCTCCCCAGTGAGAATACGATCATGAAGACATAACCAAGGGAAAAAAAAATTGACTGGAGCCTGGAATTTCCATAAGGCTCTGTGCCAACACTCTTGATCCACCACCACATTCTGTGTGACCAGAGCTTCATACACCAACTTCACAATCACAACTCCCTTGGATTGGTTTCAAGTGAAAACAAGAGAATCCTCCTCACTGTTAAGAGTAACCCCACTGCGTCTCAACACCAACAAGAAAGCATTCCATTCCATGGCCAGTTCACCTTCCAGACTAAGATCTTCAGAGGATAACCAATCCTGAGAACCCGATGCATTTAAAAAAGAGGATTGTCCAATATGAGATAGAGAGTATACCTTTAGATCCTTTAAATGTTGAACGAGAACAATCAATAACTTATAGGAGGATCCACTTCCCACAAAGGGATCATGCTCAATCAGTACCCGAGCTCCATTTCCCACTGACCACGCTAGCCATTTCTTCAACAGGGCCACTATACCCATGAAATTCCTCCAAAATTTTGAAGCAACAATAAATTTGTACTTATCGGCACACAGCCACAAGATCACATCCTCTCCCTTTAAATACTTCTTAACCATCACTTTACTCCACAGTCCTGAACCAAATAGACCCTGCCATAGCGATTTAACAACCAACACCTGGGAAAACCAATGTATGTTCCGAAGACCCCAACCACCCAGGACTTTTGTCTTGGAAATCATATCCCAACTTACAAAATGAAAGCTTGAATTCCTTCTAGCTCCCTTCCAAAGGAACCTGGAAAAAATCTGTCGAATATTATGCTTAATTTGAGCTGGAACCTTTGCTAAGTTGAGCCAAAAAAAAAAACAAGTTTTGAAGTACTGATTTAATTAGAACCATACTACCGCCCAAAGAAAGCCACCTGAAATTCCAAAGTCCAATTCTCTTTTCAATCTTCTGAAGAAGCCAAGTCTAATAAGAAACCCTATAGTCATTTGGTTTCACTAGAAACCCTAAATATTTCATTCCATAATCTAGATTTTCTATAGGTATTCCAAAAATATCATCAAGCCTTACCAACAACTCCTCCTCAATATTACTATAAAGAAAAATGGATTTATGGCAATTAATCTCCATGCCCGAGGCCCGAAAAAACACATATAACAACTACTTGAGCACATTCCACTCCTCTACAGAGACAACCCCTAAAATCACCACATAGTGAACAAAAACAAAGTGGGTTATGGCTACCCCCTTTGCAACCTTAATCCCAGAAAACTTGCCTTCTTCATCATCCTACTAAATCCTTCCACCACCAGAAGAAACAACAATGGAGAAAGCGAACAACCTTGCCTTAAGCCTTTGTAGATTTAAAAAAATTAAGTCAGCGAGCCATTCACCAAGACAACAAAATTTGTGTTAGTAACACAACCCATGATCCATAGAGCCACCTCCCACTTTAGACCAATTTGAATCAACATCAATCTTAGGAAGTTCCAACTGACTCTATCATAGGCTTTCCTTAAATCCAGCTTCAAGATTAGAGATTTCAACTTTTTAATTTTTGCAGAATGCATACATTCCTGAGAAAGACCTACAACATAAAAAATTAACCTATCTCTCAAGAATCCAAATTTCTCCTCTGAGATGTAGGAGGCCAATTTATCTTTCAACCTGGAGGCAATGATCTTTGAAATAACTTTATAGACAAAATTGCATAATGCAATAGGTCTAAAGTCATTGAAGGATACATGTTTTGATTATTTTGGAACAAGAGTCACAAAAGTAGCATTCAAAGAACCACTTGCCATTCCAATTAAACTTGACTCCTCAACCACAACCAATAGGTCACTACCTAGTATATCAAAGAAGTGATGGAATATTTCCTGAGTCCATCCATCAAGGCCAGGACTTTTGTCCTTTGGCATCAGTTCCATAATTTTTTCAAACTCTTGTAGGGTAATTTTCCTTCCTAAGTCATTGCCCTCTTCATCCGAAAATAACGAGGTACTTCTTTTATCACTTGAAGTTGTGCTAGAGTGTCTTCCTTCCCTTTTTCTTTATAAAGAGACTTTAAAAAAAAATCAAAGTTGTTGCCCCTATATTTGCCTGAGAAGATTGTTTGTTACCCTCCAAATCCTCAATTTCCCAAATAGTGTTGATTACCCTACAATGTGTTGATGCCCAAAAGTGAAACGTAATACCCTTGCCTGCAAATGGGTTGCAATGCCTTATTATTTATATACATATACAAAATAATATACTAAATATGTGGGACCCCCTTGTTTAAATCATGGTGAAAAAGAAATGCTTCTTTGAATTGCGCACATAACAACCTTACGAAGCATATTACAGTTTGAGAAAAACACAGGTATTCGAATCATATTTTCACATACAATCAATGATGATAAGGACTCGCAATTTAAAAGTCAAAGTCAAGTTTTGAAATGACAAGCACTTTGGTTATGATTGTTATACATCTATGATTAAAATTTGAACTTAAACTCACACACACATTGGTTATGACATATTGCATTCATTACATATTGTGTTATGGTATTGATTATGTTTGGTGGAGAATAATTATGGTTTATGCAATTGTTTTGAGGTCAATCGATCCTTGAAATTGAATCTTGTTAGAAATATGGGACATATTATATTAATGGTGTTGGTATAAAACTATGGTATGGGAGGGTTTTCGTTTCAATTTAGCAAAGTAGAAGTGACATGTTGGATTTGAATTAAATTTGATTAATGCAAATGATTAAGTTTGGATGCACTCCACCCTAGCTATGGTTGATGGCAATTAATGAGAGGGTGGAGAAGCGACGTGCATTTATTTCACGTCGTTCTTACCCCACCTCGAGCTCACCACCCTCATTTTGTCGCACATTTTTTGTTGCTCTTGTTAGTTTGCCTTCGTTTCGCTAGGTCGTTGTGATAATAGTGGTGGTCTTTTGTTCCTTTTGCCACTTTCCTCACATGTATGGTAATTCTCTCCCTTCCATTCATCATTATAACCTCGTTCTGGATAGAATCTCTATGTCGGGTCTTAGAATCCATATGCAGAGTGTTTGCTTTCTGAAAGATATGGCGGTTGAATGTATACTATGTCTGTGCAAATGATATTGGTTGGCGTTTCGAATGTTCCGGGTTGGAATTTGTTTTAATGATCCTTCATGTTGAAGTTATTTGGTTATGGTTGCACTTGGGGTGGATGATTGGTTATTATTTCTCCTTATTCATAGAATTTATGGCAAAATTGTTTTGTTTCCACCCATGTCTCGTGGTAGAATCCTGGAGGATTTTTCATGGTAAACAAAAGAGACAGTCGGTTTCTGGGTTTTTTTTAATGTGGTTATTCCTACCCCCTGCTCAATCCATGAGAGGCTTGTGGCCCTGTCGAGTTACCATTCCACGGTTCTTTTTGTATACAAAGTCGGGTTTTTTCCTTGCGGCCACCTTAGAAGCAATTGTGCCAAACTTTGTTGTAAAATGACGGAGGTCAAACTTTGTTGTAAAATGATGGAGGTTTTGGTTTCATTTTACCAACACCACTTGCAAAATTGTCTCACTCACTTGGTTGTTCAGGCCCCCTTCTCCCTTGTTGTGACTGTTGTGGACTTGAAATTGGGTTTTGAAATGGTTATGTGTTAACCCGACAATAGAGAGATTTGTTACTTGTATAACTCCTTGGTTCATTGGTTGAATACCTACAATAGTCTTGGTCATTTTTTAAGGTTGTATAATGGATAAAAAAATGAACACCAGGGTTTCAAACCCAGCCTGTCACATAGCAAATACTGAAAGTATATACTAGCCTCGTATGTTGGAAATTTGTTGGCTTATGTTACACTCCATTACGCGATCGATGTGGTCTATTTTAATTGATGGAATGATTTTGTTGATAGCCCATCATATGAAAAGAGCTCTGCAAATAAAAAGAAATAAATTGTACAGTGGGAAGAAATTGGTTATAATTGTTTTGGCTCAACGATGCTTGGATTTATTTGATTGTTAGAAGAAGAAAGGGTGACCAACTAATAGAATAGAGGGTCTCGAACCCAGTCCATTGTACAACCATTAAATTTTGTTGATGTAAATTATTAAGTTCGATGGCATGTTCTTTTCCTCGACCTCCCCATGTCCGCTCTAAGTGATCTGAACATGGTCGTTGTTAGTTGAAATTATGGACAGGATGTATATAAATTGTGTTGTTGTTCGATCAAACCTAAATGAAGAAAAGATAGGAATGAACTGGTTGAGTTTGATAGTGTTGAAGTTCTGCTTTGGGTTTGATATGGAAGTTGTTGTGTCTTTAACTTTGAGATTGCCTACAGTTTAAAATGTTTTTTGACAATTAAGGGTATGTCACTTTTAAGAACAAATGTTATTTTATTTAATGGAAGAGTGTCCATCTCATTTCTCATTCATTATACCACTTTTCGCTCCTTACAAGCCCACCATCTTCCCAGATTCATTTTAATTCCCCTCTTAACCCTCTTGATGAAAACAGGGTCTTATTGAAGGCAACATGATTCAAAAAACCGAATCACATATTTCAGCAGCTTGTTTTAAAGGTGTATGATTTATCTTTGGTAGTATGTGTATTCTTGTTTGTATATGAATTGAATTTCATGACTCGTAAACAATATCTTGCAGAGTCAAGTGAAAACATTTTGTGGTAAACTGATCCAGATATTTAGCTTCATTTTTCTTCTTGTTGTTAGAGTCTTTTTGTATGGTGCCCATCGAAGGCTTCTAAATCTGACTTTGGTCCCTACCCTCATAGGGGTTTGTAAAGATAACTCAATTTTGTATCTCGTAATGAAATAAATGAAAAATCAAATTATTGTTTCAGTCTCACACATGTGTTTTAATGATCTCGTTCATTGTTTTGTTTTTATCTCCATGTACACATTTGTGTAATTTTTGTACACATTCATGTAACTTTGTTTAAGTTTATTTCTTTTGCATTGTTATATATAACACATAAAAACCATCCATGATCCTTTGTACTTAATACTTGTGGATTAAGCGATTGTTTTTTAGGCTCTAAACCTCGGGTGACATTCCCAATTATCTTGCCTTAGCTCGACAAGATCTGAAAATGCTTGAGTAAGGTTTTCCATACCTTTTCCTCAACATTTATTTGGCGACCATACTGGGGAAGAAAAAAAACTCATTATCCATATTTCCCTGGTTCTTGTATTTTAATATTTTATATTTACTGTTTATATTTCTGTTTATAAGTTTTTGTTTTTTTTCTTGAATTTATCGAATCCTAACTTACATGTTTATGTATAAATCTAACTTCAACTTGAATGAAAAATTATCTATGGTTAGTTGTCCTCTTTTCGAGGGTAACTCATGGGAATCTTCTCAGAATCGTATCGATGATTTCCTTAGCTTATGTCAATCTATTAGGGTCTATGATGTACATCCTTCTTCAGATATTTTTCCACTTTCCCTTCGTGGTAAAGCAAGAGATTGGTCTAGACGAATATTATCTAGTCAAATTTTCACAGGAGAATCATTTTTTATAAAGTTTCTTATTGACTTTCCTCCTTTGCCTATTTTTCATCACTTCGAATTTCTACCTGAATGTATCCATGATCCGCCTCGATGTAACTTTTGCAATGGCCCTCACGAAGAGTTAACCAGTGAATTGTTTTTAAAGGCTAAACATGAATATCACAAAAATCATCATCTCTTCTCAAATAGTCAAGAAGACAATCATACGCCTAGTACTGATTTGTCTGTAGAAGTATGTGATGATTCTTACCCTGATAAACCTACCCTCCTTACTTGTGACAAATCTTTGTTTAATGTCTTCCCCTTTAATGAGGACCTTTTTGACATATATCCTACTCAGGATCAATTTGTTTCCAATGAAGTATTCTTCTTGGATGAATCTAGCAGGGGGGATTCTCTTGATTTGAATAACACTATCCCTCATATGTCTCATGACCATTCTAAAGAAAATGAAAGAGGGGATTCAAGGAGCGATATAGATTATGTTGAGTCTCTTTTCGAAAATTCCCATAAGGATAATTGGGATTTCATATTGCATAATTCTTTCACAAACACATTGTTTCAATTCAAAGAGGTTGAGAAAATCAATGATGATATACATATGTCTCTTGCATGCATGCTTTCTTTTGATGACGATAAATTCAAATGCATTGCTATACATACTTTATTCTTTCCCTTGGTGCATGGTAGTTCTTTTCTTGATCAGGGGATTGTAAATGATGACCTTATGATGCTTAAAGATCCCATTAACTTCGTCCTTAATATGGAAACTTCTAACCATCATTCTTCCAATGTCAAGCCTAAAGCCCATCTTGTTGGTTGCCAAGTCCTGAAAGATGGTGATCAATTTTTATGGATCATGATAGGCCCATTACCCTTGCCACATGTGTTTGTTGGTTGGCAGGGTGATCAACACTCTTTATGCATCATCTTTCAACACATGAACCATCCATCTAAAATAGATGATGCATTTCTCTATGCAAAATGTCATCCTGCCTGACTCCAAGAATATTTTTCCCTTCCTTTGTACATAAATAATAAATTGGGTTTTTAGTTTATTTAGTTTTGTCTTTCAATTTTTTCTGTTCTTTTATATTGCATGATCTTTTGTCAAGAGTAAAGTCTGGATCAGTTTTTCCATAACAACGTCATTCTGTAAATATTATTGATCAACGAAAAATAAGATACACACAATTGTCACGATGTCCTCCTTTCAGACATAGCTGAAATTGCTTTTTGCTTTCAATATTGTTGTAGGATAGTTGATTTTGTCTTCTTCCATGTTTTTTCTATCCCTTTCTTCCCTCCATCCTGAGATCAAAACAACATATTATAAACATTCTCCTTGAAACTTTAAGAACTAATATATGTTACATATTGTTTGAATGTTATGAATACAGGACCAAACCCCCTCATACGTACCATTTTCCATAAGTTATTCCTGAAGTCTCGCTCATTATTTCCCTTAAACCATTTATTTCCCCATGTTGCATAACTATTCTTTTCAGCGATTTTACTATCATCTACTTCTACCAGTCTGTGAAACCGAAGATTCTGAGTTCTGAATCTATTAAAAACAACTTTACCTGTGGAGTCGCCAGTTTGTTGATGCCCAAAATCACAATGTAATACCCTTGCCTGCAAATGAGTTGCATGACTTATTATTTATATACATATACATAATAATATACTAAATATGTGGGACTCCCTTGTTTAAATCATGGTGAAAAAGAAACGCTTATCTGAATTGCACACATAACAACTTTACGAAGCATATTACAGTTTGAGGAAAACACAGGAATTCGAATCATCTTTTCACATGCAATCAATGATGATAAGGGCTGCCCATTTAAAATTCAAAGGAAAGTTTTAAAGTGACAAGCACTTTGGTTATGATTGTTATACATCTATGATTAAAATTCAAACTTCAACTCACACACACATTGGTTATGACATATTGTATTCATGGCATATTGTGTCATGGTATTGATTATGTTTGGTGGACAATAATTATGTCTTATGCAATTGTTTTGAGGTCAATCGATCCTTGAAAATTGGAACTTGTTAGAAATATGGAACATATTATATTAATGGTGATGGTATAAAACTATGCTATGGGAGGGTTTTCATTTCAATTTAGCAAAGTAGAAGTGACATGTTGGATTTGAATTAAATTTGATTAATGCAAACGATGAAGTTTGGATGCACTCTACCATAGCTATGGTTGATGGAAATTAATGAGAGGGTGGAGAAGCGACGTGCATTTACCACATGTCGTTCTTACCCCACCTTGAGCTCACCACCCTCACTTTGTCGCGCATTTTTGGTTGCTCTGGTTAGTTTTCCTTCGTTTTGCCCGACCATTGGAAGAATATTGGTGGTATTTGGTGCTTTCCTCACAGGTATGGTGACTCTCACCCTTCTATTCATCATTATAACCTCGCTCTTGATAGAATCTTTGTGTTGGCTCTTAGAATTTGTATGTAAAGTGTTTGCTTTTTCAAAGATATGGTGGTTGATTGTATACTATGTTTGTGCAAATGATATTGGTTGGTGTTTCAAATGTTGCAAGTTTGAATTTGTTTTAATGCTCCTTCATGTTGAAGTTATTTGGTTATGGTTGCGCCTGGGGTGGATGATTGGTTATTATTGCTTCTTGTTGTTGATAGAATTTATGGCAAAATTGTTTTGTTTCCACCAATGTCTCGTGGTAGAATCCTGGAGGGTTTTTCATGGTAAACAAAAGAGACGGTCGGTTTCTGGGTTTTTTTAATGTGGTTATTCCTACCCCTTGCTCAATCCATGAGAGGCTTGTGGCCTTGTCGAGTTACCATTCCATAGTTCTTTTTGTATGCAAAGTTAGGCTTTTGACTTGATACCATATTGGAAGCAACTATGTCAAACTTTGTTGTAAAATGATGGAGGTTTTGGTTTCATTTTATCAACCCCACTTGCAAAATTGTCTCACTCACCTGGATGTTCAGACCTCGTTCTCCCTTGTCGTGATTGTTGGGGACTTGAACTTGGGTTTTGAAATGGTTATGTGTTAACCCGAAAGTAAAGAGATTTGTTACTTGTATAATTCTTTGGTTCATTGGCTAACTACCTACATGAGTCATGGTCATTTTTGAAGGTCGTATAATGGATAAAAAAATTTACACCAAGGTTTCAAACCGAGCCTGTCACATAACAAATACTGAAAGTATTTACCAGCCTCGTATGTTGGAAATTTGTTGGCTTATGTTACATTCCATTGCGTGATTGATGCGATCTATTTTAATTGATGGAATGATTCTATTGATAGTCCATCATATGCAAAGAGCTATGCAAATAAAAAGAAATAAATTGTACAGTGGGAAGAAATTGGTTATAATTGTTTTGGATCAATGATGTTTGGAGTTGCTTGATTGTTATAAGAAGAAAGGGTGACCAACTAATAGAATAGAGGGTCTAGAACCCAATCCATTGTACAACAATTAAATTTGGTCGATGTAAATGATTAAGTTTGATGGCATGTTCTTTTCCTCAGCCTCCCCATGTTTGCTCTAAGTGATCCGAACATGGTCGTTGTTAGTTGGAATTATGGAAAGCATGTATATAAATTGTGTTGTTGTTTGATCAAACATGTATGAAGAAAATATAGGGATTAACTGGCTAAGTTTGACAGTCCTAGAGTTCCGCTTTGGGTTTGATATGGAATTTGTCATGTCTTTAACTTTGAGATTGCCTACAGTTTAAAATGTTTTTTTGGCAAATAAGGGTATGCCATTTTTAAGAACAAATGTTATTTTATTTAATGGAAGAGTGTCCATCTCATTTTCTGTTCATTATACCACTTTTTGCTCCTTACAAGACCATTGTCTTCCCAGATTCATTTTAATTCCCCGTTTTGTTATTGTCAATAGGCATTTCAAAAGAAATAATAAAAAGGAAAAGGAAGTGACTGGCGTTTGAAATTTGGAAATGGAAATATTGTTTTTATATGGAATTTGCATCTGTGTTTGCTTGAACATTATCCGCTGGTGGTTCCCATCCATGCTACCACGTTTCATTCATTATCAACCCTTCATCTTCACAATAACCCTATCATTCCATGTTCAATAACAATTAATTATTAATTTGAGTAGTATGATGAATGGATTGATTGCATGTGCTTTTGTTGAGAATGATAGAGCCAACCTTTGATTTTATTTAGGTAGGGTTGATGCATGTATTGTCAAGAGTTTTCATAACTAATTAGAACATTGTTTCAAGATGAGTTTCTTCAATAGAGGCAATAATGGCAAAGGAAATTGGCAGAGGGGTCATAGAAGACCTCAGTTTTCCATACATTTTGATGTTGATCCATAGGAATTGAACCATATTTTCCAAGTCGGGTTCTTCAACGTAGTAGACCAAGGGATCCTCCATCCCCGACCTGAAAGACCTCCCTTCCAAGCACATCAAAACTTTTCTGGTATCTGAGTGCCTCCTCATGTATCAATGCAACCAGAACCACTTGCCAACGATGGTTGGCAAGAGATTGTCCACCAGCCTGTTGTTCATCACCACGGTTGGCCTATTGCTTCTTTTCCATTACCCCCTACACCACCACTACCAAGGAATCAAATTTCCCAATTTGATCATGTTATTTGACCCGTGCAATCATCTCATGTTAGTAAGAGATTAAAAAATGATGTCCCCAAGCCTGTGCAGGACAAAGGAAAAGGAGTAGCCACTCCCTCCGGCTCATCCAAAGAGTCTTCCAAATTTGTGTCCTCCCGCCTTCATCCTAAGGATGATTATTCTCATGTTATCAGTTGAGTTCAGCCTCAAGGTTCCAACCAGCGAAAGGCTACCACATAAAAATCAAAAGGGGACAGTAGTGAAAAGAGGCCAAATGCCTCTCATAGTAAATATGGCTTTTAATGATGATTAATGTCATTTTTTATGTTGACGGCAATATTTTTACTTTGACAAAGTTTTGGACAACAAGCATATATTTAGGCATTTTTGGGGGGGATAGCATGGATATGATACTTTTGGATATGGTCATATTATATTCTGTTGATATTTAAAATATTTGATCATAATTATGAGAACGCGAGTTACAAGGAAGATATATTTGAAATCAAATGATTGAGTTTTATATTTCATGTTTGATGATTATTAAAAGAAATAATTGGGAGTCACAAGGGGTCCCACCTATTTAGTTATTATTAATTAGACCTTTATTTATATATAGTATTATTACTTGTCTCAACTAATTAGTTAATCTAATTTGGCTTAACTAAAGAAAGGTAGTTGAACTACCATAACTTATTGAAAAGGAATAAAAGATCAAGGAGATAAAGAGACAAGAAGGAGAACTACAACCGCAATGTTTTCTCTATAATAGTGAGATATTTTCAAACTTTCATTCATTATGAGTTTACTAGAAGGCTTAACCCTCTTGATGACAACGGGGTCTTATTGAAGGAAACATGATTCAAAAAAATGAATCACATATTTAAACGGCTTGTTTTAAAGGTGTATGATTTATCTTTGGCAGTCTGTGTATTCTTGTTTGTATATGAATTGAATTTCATGACTGATAAATAATATCTTGCAGAGTCAAGTGACAATATTTTGTGGTAAGCTGATCTAGACCTTTAGCTTGAGTTTTCTTCTTGTTGTCACAGTCTTTTTGTATGGTGCCCATCGAAGGCTTCTGAATCTGACTTTGGTCCCTACCCTTGCAGGGGTTTGTAAAGCGAACTCAATTTTGTATCTCAGAATGAAATAAATGAAAGAATCAGATTATTGTTTCAGTCTCACACATGTGTTTTAACGATCTGGTTCATTCTTTTTCTTTTATCTCCATGTACACATTTGTGTAATTTTTGTAAACATTCATGTAACTTTGTTTAAGTTTATTTCTTTTGCATTGTTATATATAACACATAAAAACCAACATTGATCCTTTGTACTTAATACGTGTGGATTAAGCGATTGTTTTTTAGGCTATAAACCCCGGGTGACATTCCCAACTATCTTGTCTTAGCCCAACAAGATCTGAAAATGCTTGAGTAAGGTTTTCCATTCCTTTTCCTCAACACGGTGCTCAACATATTTGTGAAAAAAAATTAGAGTTCTTATCACCACTCTTTAACTAGGTAGCCCTGCTCTTAAGGCGCCATGATTCTTCATCAAGTTTTAAAATCTCAGTCTTCCTCTTCTCATAAGATAAAATTAATTCCTTATCTTCTGGAGAAAACATTTGTGAAGGATGTCTAAGGAAGACCTCATCCAATTTATGTTCAAGATCCTAGAGTTCTGCCTAAAGCTTCTTTCTTTTTTCTTTCTTCCACTTAACCACTTCTTCTTTCAACTTCTTGAGCTTAACCAAAATTAACTTCATAGACTAAGAGTCCTGCCATAATTCCATATACTTCCATGTTGTTTACACCAACAAATTAAAATTAGGTTCCAACAACCACGTATGATTAAACTTAAAAGGAGAGTAATTCCTTTCCTTGATTTCATCAAATTGCAAGAAAATTGGATTGTGGTCTGTTAAAAAGGAGTTAATAACCCAAGATATGCATCTACCCATACTCTCCAACAAATCTTCACTCATAAGGAACTTGTGTAATCTGTTAGAGATACCATCAGAACCAGAACGTCCATTCCTCCACGTTGGACTGATATAGCCTGGAAGGATATCCAATAGACTAGTTGGTGTGAATATAGAAGAGAAAAAATCTTCCAAGGGATCAATTTTTGCATGGTCCCCCATAATCTCCCTTGATGGCAAGTTAAGATTGAGATCCCCGCCTATAATTAAACCATATTCCCTTAAAAAACCACAAGCCTCCAAAGGCTGCCAAAATGATGCCCTATCTTTGTATGGACCATAACAATTCAATAACTTAATCGTCCTATATATGTCCTTAAGGTGACCTTCCAACAAGATACTTGCACTGGTACCAAACTCTTGAAGATCATATTTCACGAGATTCCAACCTGAAATCAAACCCCTGGAAAGTCCATTGGAATCCAATGCAACACATTCCCAATTTGGGCAACACTTCAAAAAAAAAATCCTTAGTTTTTTCACAATCCACCATTGTTTCCTGGAAGAAAATAATGTTGGGGATAACATAATCTATTAACCTTTTAAGGGTTTACATTTTTGGGGCACCCCCCACCCCATGTAGGTTGAGAGATAATATCATCATTAGGAACCCCCTGATCCGGCATAAGAGCTCTAAGTGCCCTTGGGGAAAGAGGAGGTTCAATCTGAGTTATCACATCAGATGGGCAGAGATTATCAGATGGGATAATAAATGGTGCCAAACCTCCTTCAATGATATGAGAAACCTTCCTGGAAAATTTCTTCACAAACTTCTTCCTAAAAGTTACATTTGACCCATCTCCAACCCCTTTATTTGCCTCCAATCTATTGAAAACTTGCAGAGGGGTTTTATATAAGATCTCTTTGTAAGAAGGGGCCAGTACGACATGACTACCTTCTGTACCCTGAGATATTGAAACACAATATTGCTTTTCAAACATCGATCTGCCAAAGTGAGGGACAAATTCCTAATTTCCCTTCAATACACATTCCATAGACCTATCTTCAGACCCAGAAGAGCACTAAGAGGATTTCGAACCCAAACCCTCTTCAAATTCTTAGGGAAAAGCCTCCCCTAAAGGGGATACAACATTAGGGATAACCCAAAGAAGATCCGGGCTCTCAATTAGAGCATCACTCAACCCCCTATCCCTCAGCTTATCCCTAGGAAGAGACTTCTCAAATTTCTTCAACACCAGTTCCCAAAAGCTACCAAAAACCTCCACAATCCAATATTCATGAATTATGAGAGAACCAATATCATCCTTCGACAAATAATTGAAGAAGGAGGGATAAAAGTTATGCATCTTACCAATGAAAGAGTCTCATTCGAAACTGGAGGCATTATCTGAGTCAATTTGTGTAAGGGATTTTGTGTCCTATGGGGTGAAACCTGTTGAAATTACTAAGACAACTGAGAGGGGGGGGTGAATAAGTTGTTACTGTGCTTAAACAATTTTAAGTCTATTTAAACCATTCTTAAATTTTCTTCAAGTGACCATCAATATTATACAACATATAGACGATATAAATAATGAGCATCAATCACACATAAGATATACACAACGACAGTTTTTCACGAGGAAACCCATAAAGGGAGAAAACCTCTTCTTCTTCAAAATGATAGGCAGTATTTTAAGTTCTGTACATCATCTATAATTGAGCACCAACTCAATGTGAGGCTACTACCTCTGTTTTACAAGCTTCAACTTGTTTGAGAGCACCAACTCTCTGGTTTCTCTAGCACCCACTAGAAGGAAGCAACAACTCCCTTACTGTTCCAGCACCAACTGGATGGAAGCACCAACTTCCAGTTACACAGGCTCCAACCTGTATAACAGAGAACACTTGTTCTCCCTTGCACCACCCTGCCACCCTGGTTTCTCTGGCTGCAACCAGATGGAAGCTACAACTCACTGTGTTCAAGCTCCCACTTGAACCTCTGAGGAATCCCTAGCACCTCCCAACCACCCTGGAATATTAAATGAATAATTAAACAACCAACTACATAGATAAATCGATTCTTACCACTTCTTCTCTGTTCTGTAAATCTGGTCTTCTTCTAACTGTTCTGCAATTCTTCTCTTCCTTTGTCTATTCTGCAATTCTGCTCTGCTTCAACTTGTTCTGGCATTCTGCTCTGCTTCAACTTGTTCTGTCATTCTGCTATGCTTCAAGTCTATTCCTCATCTATTACTCTTCTCTGAGTTTTATCTCACACTGCACACATTTTCGGTCTCACACTGTGCATCCTGTGATTTTCCCTTTCTTACAGTTTAATTCATTTTTCGTCCAGAACAACCAACCACGCACAGTCTGTATCTTTTTCTTTTATGCACCACACCCACAGTAGTTACACTTCGCATCTTCTTCGGCAAAAGAAAAACTGTATAAGCAACTGAAACACCAACCAATCAGGAATCATGAATCAGTTTTGCTAACTAATTTGTAACTGATGAATTAACTGTGAGAGAGAATAGTAGCCCTCTGATCATATTCACGTTTATCTACACCGTTGGATGAACTTTATTAATCTTACCTTTAAATCGGGTTTCAACATTTTGGCATTCCTGTGGCCAAGTGTCTCGACACTTCATGTCGTGATCTCCGAAACTTCGATACAGAGCTTTTTTGTGCTAGCTCCTTCCTCTATATGACCATGGCCATGACCAAGCACTTATGCATAAAGTGTTTTTCGCGAATTCACATTTCATGAATTTGGAGATGAGACATCTCGACTCTCCAAGTCATGATCCCCGAAACCCCGAAATGTAGCTTATCTGAACTGACTCCTTCCCTTCTCGTGACCACCAGTGGTGACCATAGGCTGTGCCAAAAGACGCTTCATATTTCACGAGTTTATAAACTTCATCAAGTCTGATCGACGGTTGAAATCTCCATAGATCCAACGGTCCAGATCTTATCGCGATCTCGCATCTCGTGAGTTTCCACACCATGCTCTGTTGACTCCAAGTCAGCGACTTGTCCTATGATTCGACGGTCCATATCTGATCTTAATTCAATGGCTCAGATCATATCGCGATTTCGGCGTTCTTGTGGTTATGTTTCTTGCCTCTCCAAGTCGCGATTTTTGAAACTCCAAAATGGAGTCGGATCAACGGTCCAGATCACACCTTGATCTGACGGCTGTGATTAAATCGCGATTTCGATGGTTATGTTTCTTGCC
Organism: Picea engelmannii; assembly: GCA_009831015.1. Taxonomy (NCBI): domain Eukaryota; kingdom Viridiplantae; phylum Streptophyta; class Pinopsida; order Pinales; family Pinaceae; genus Picea; species Picea engelmannii. The sequence goes on from ML784394.1 coordinate 333,123, forward strand.
TCTCCAAGTCGCGATAGGCGAAGCTCCGAGATGGAGCTCAGATCAACGGTCCAGAACAAACCTCGAATTGACGGCTAAGACAGTTTTGCGATTTCGCATATCGCGAATTCAAGAGGTTATGGAACCCCGTTCCTTTGACTTTCCAGTCAGCGACATGATGATCTTTCACCACGTGTCCTGCCTGAAGATGGACGGTCCTCCTTCTTCCAGGATTTTGTGAGCTCGTTTCTCCTTGCACTTTAATGAACGTGCAAGTTCTTCATGATCCAACGATGGTTGAGTCTGGTGCTCAGATCTGACGCCTGAGATCTGTCCTCCTCTTCTGCGCGTTCTTCTTGTCTACTAACAGATATGATGGTCCTCCTTCTTTCAGTAATTTTGAATGGGATCCAACGATAAAAAATGCTTCTCTTCCTGAGCTTACTTTGTTCCGCTTACTCTGATCTTGCCATCGATGATCTGCCAACAATCCTCTGCACTATCTCTTCTAAGATTATTCGAATCTTCTCTGCAACGTCTTCTCATAATGCCCATCTATTACATACTTTATGTACTCATGCCATCTTCATTGTTGTACTTGCCATCAATGACAAGGAAACAAGCATGCGTCATCTGTTAAATATTTGCCAACATTCTCCCCCCTTTGACATTGATGGCAACCACTGTAACTTTCCTGTAGCATCCTTGAAATCACGTCCTGAAATAAATTACCACACTTTCTCCCCCTTTGACATCAATGTCAAAGAAGAAACACACTCCCCTTGAGTTGTTGCAGTACATACTCCCCCTGTCAACTAGAAGCATCTTAGAAATACACCAGATATGCAATAAGTATTCCCCCTGACTAGGTGAATAAATTAGACAAAAGAAATTATAACCCCCAACTTTTGACGAAGATATTCAAAAGGGGTTGCTGCTAATGGTTTTGTAAATATATCTGCAATCTGTTCTGTAGAGGGTATATAATTCAGTTGAACAATTATGTTTGTAACTTGTTCTCTGAGAAAATGGTACTTTATTGGAATATGCATAGTCTTGGAATGAAGAACAAGATTCTTGGAGATGCTAATGGCACTGGTGTTATCACAGTGAATTGGAATGGGATCAGTGTAAGTTACCTTCAAATCTGCAAGAGTTTGTATCATCCATAAAATTTTTGTGTAGCAAGTAGCAGCAACAATGTATTATGCCTCTATAGTTGATAATGAAATGGATCCTTGCCTTTTACTAAGCCATGCAACTAATGAGTCACCCAGAAAGAATGCTCCTCCACTGGTGCTTTTTCTCTCATCAACACAGTTTGCCAAATCTGCATCTGAATAAGCAATTAACTGGAAATTCTGATTTCTGGGATACCACAGACCATAAGTCATTGTTCCCTTCAAGTATTTGAATATCCTTTTGATAGCTACCAAATGACTTTGTTTAGGAGCAGACTGATAATGACCTACCATTCCAACAACTTGCATTATATCAGGACTGGATGTTGTGATGTACAGAAGATTGCCTATCATAGAGCGATATGTCCTTTGATCAACATCCAGTGAAACATCATTTTTACTGAGCTTGCAACCAACCACCATAGGTGTGCTAACTGGAGAGGAATCTTCCATCTGAAATTTCTTCAACATCTCTTTCAAATATTTTTCTTGAGAAATAAATATTCCTGCAGAACTTTGTTTTACTTGTAAGCCAAGAAAATATGACAGTTCTCCTATCATAGACATTTGAAATTCTGTTTGCATAGAGTTAGCAAACCACTGGACAGATGATTCATTAGTAAAGCCAAAAATAATATCATCTACATAAACCAAAACAAGTAGTAAATTATCACCTTCGGACTTAATGTAAAGGTTACTGTCAACAATACCTTTCTTGAACCCTTTTTCTTGTAAAAATTTGTCCAGTCTATAATACCAAGCTCGTGGTGCTTGTTTTAGTCCCTATAAGGCCTTCTTCAGCTTACAAACATAATTAGGATTATCTGTCAATGAGAATCCTTCAGGTTGCTCCATATATACTTCTTCCTCTAAATCTCCATTAAGAAATGTTGACTTAACATCCATCTGATAAACTTTAAAGTTCTTATGACATGAATAAGCAAGAAACATTATGATGGCTTCCAATCTTGCCACTAGTGCAAAAGTTTCATCAAAGTCCTGACCTTCAACTTGTGCATATCCTTTACAGAACAATCTGACTTTATTTCCAACAACTTGTCATTTTTCATTCATTTTATTCTTGAACACCCATTTGGAACCTATTATATTTTTATTTTCAGGTCTAGGGACAAGCTCCCAAGTATTGTTCTTCTCAATCTGATCTAGTTCTTCATTCATAGCTCTAATCCAATCATCATGGTTGTTGGCTTCATAATTTTTTTTAGGTTCAGTCATAGATAAAAAAGCAACATGAGATTGTTCTGAGTCTTTAATCAATTTCCTTCTTGTCTGAACTCCTTTATTTATATCCCCAATTATATGATTTTCGGGATGATTCTGAGAGATGATTTTGCTTCTTTTTGTTGATTTGTGTTAGTCTGAGTATTCATATCTTCATCTGATTTAGATTCTTCCTTTTCTGATCCTTGGACCTATTCATCTTCATCTTCAACTATATCTTTTGTTCTTAGTTCAACACTGCCTACATTCTTGATCGGGATTTCTTCATCAACTTTTATGTCTATACAATCAACTAGTTTATGTAGTCTCTTATTGTAGCATCTGTACCCTTTACTATTTGTAGCATAACCCAAGAAGATACCTTCATCAACCCTGTCATCATATTTGCCAATATTTTCAT
>ML784394.1:341427-387895 GCA_009831015.1 Picea engelmannii
ATCAAGAGCAGCCTGCTCTGATACCACTGATCCAGATTATTTTCGGCACGAAATGAGAGCGGAGATATAATAAAGAAATGCACAGAGATATTGCAGATATTCAATAATATAACAGAAATGTATCAGAGATGCAACCATAAATACAGATATACAGTAATACACAATTTCTATTAATCATAGAAATGTACAGAGACTGTAAAAATACAGAGTGAAAGACTCGCTAGAATGGTGGCAGCGTATCTCTGAGAAGAGATGTGACGGCTACTCGCATTCGCAAGAAGATGATTACAATGAGGCTCTGAAGGCCCTTTTACAATAAATGGGAATGCCAAAAGTCCTAGACATCCAAAAACGTAACCCTAGGAGATGAAGCGCTAAAAGTCATGTGGGCCCCGTTTGGGTAAGTTAGTACATCAACTTCTCGGGGCCGTAACTTTTGCATACGATCTCCGTTTTAGGCGTATGATAGCTCGTTGGAAAGGTATCGTCAAGGAGATTCATTTTGGGGGCTCAATCATGCCTTCAACTATCATTGAGAACCTTGATCTCGAAAAACCTTCATTTAGGCCCTCAAAATGGCCCCAGAAGTTAAAACCTGCTAAAAATAGTAAATTGCCAAAATTGCTAGAAAGTTGTTTTGAGCCAGTTGGAAAAGGTGGGTGGCCACCGATATCCACCTGGATCAGCCACCTTAGTTTCTCTTGCTGCAACCAAATGGAAGCTACAACTCCCTGTGTTCAAGCTCCCACTTAAACCTCTGAGGACAACAGTCCTCCCTAGCACCTCCCAACCACCCTGGAATATTAAATGAATAATTAAACAACCAACTACACAGATAAATCGATTCTTACCACTTCTTATCTGTTCTGTAAATCTGGTCTTCTTCTAACTATTTTGCAATTCTTCTCTTCCTTTGTCTATTTTGCAATTTTGCTCTGCTTCAACTTATTCTGTCATTCTGCTCTGCTTCAAGTCTATTCATCATATGTTACTCTTCTCTGAGTTTTATCTCACACTGCGCACATTTTCAGTCTCACAGTGCACATCTTGTGATTTTCCCTTTCTTACAGTTTAATTCATTTTTCGTCCAGAATAACCAACCACACACAGTCTGTATCTTTTTCTTTTATGCATCACACCCACAACAGTTACACTTCGCATCTTCTTCGGCAAAAGAAAAACTGTCTAAGCAACTGAAACGCCAACTGATCAGGAATCATGAATCAATTTTGCTAACTGATTTGTAACTGATGAATTAACTGTGAGAGAGAAGAGTAGCCCTCCGATCATATTCACGTTTATCTGCACCGTTGGATGAACTTTATTAATCTTGCCTTTAAATCGGGTTTCGACATTTCGACATTCCTGTGGCCAAGTGTCTCGACACTTCATGTCGCAATCTCTGAAACTCCAATACAGAGCTTTTTTGCACTAGCTCCTTCCTCTATATGACCATGGCCATGACCAAGCGCTTATGCATAAAGTGCTTTTCGCGAATTCGCATTTTGTGAATCTGGAGATGAGGCATCTCGACTCTCCAAGTCGCGATCCCTGAAACCCCCGAATGGAGCTTATCTGAACTGACTCCTTCCCTTCTCGTGACCATAGGTTGTGCCAAAAGGCACTTCATATTTCGCGAGTTTATAAACTTCAACGAGTCTGATCGACGGTTGAAATCTCCATAGATCCGACAGCCCGGATCTTATCGCGATCTCGCATCTCACGAGTTTCCACACCATGCTCCATTGAATCCAAGTCAACGACTTGTCCTATGATTCAACGGTCCAGATCTGATCTTAATTCAATGGCTCAGATCATATTGCAATTTCGCATATCACGATTTCAGCGTTCTTGTGGTTATGTTTCTTGTCTCTCCAAGTCGCGATTCGTGAAACTCCGAAATGGATTCGGATCAATGGTCCATATCACACCTTGATCTGACGGTTGCGATTAAATCGCAATTTCGCATATCGTGATTTCGATGGTTATGTTTCTTGCCTCTCCAAATCGCGATAGACAAAGCTATAAGATGGAGCTCAGATCAACGGTCCAGAACAAACCTCGAACTGACGGCTAAGATAGTTTTGCGATTTCGCATATCGCGAATTCAAGAGGTTAGGGAACTCCATTCCTTTGAATTTCCAGTCAGCGACATGATGATCTTTCGCCACGTGTCCTACCTGAAGATGGACGGTCCTCCTTCTTTCGGGATTTTGTGAGCCCGTTTCTCCTTGCACTTTAATGAACGTGCAGGTTCTTCATGATCCAACGATGGTTGAGTCTGGCGCTCAGATCTGACGCCTGAGATCCGTCCTCCTCTTCTGTGCGTTCTTCTTGTCTACTAACATATCTGACGATCCTCCTTCTTTCGAGAATTTTGAATGGGATCCAACGATCAGAAATTCTTCTCCTCCCAAGCTTACTTTGTTCCACTTACTCTGATCTTGCCATCGATGATCTGCCAACAATCCTCTGCACTATCTCTTCTGAGCTTATTCGAATCTTATCTGCAACGTCTTCTCATAATGCCCATCTATTACATACTTTTTGTACTCATGCCATCTTCATTGTTGTACTTGCCATCAATGACAAGCAAACAAGCATGTGTTGTCTGTTAAATATTTGCCAACAAAACCCCCTTGATCCAAATCCACTAGCTCCTTCGTTAAACCTAGAAAATTCACTTTCATATGCCACGTATGTCTACAAGAATGGTAGCGGAATGGATTCCTCCCAAAGTCAAAAGTTTGAATGAAAGAGTTATCTTCAATGATGATTTCAATTTCTCCAGGCAACCCTAACTCCAATTCAACCTCCACTAAAATCCATACCAATATTTTTTTATTCCATCTATAAGCCTGCTTGTCGAAAAACACAAATTTACCAATTGTATTAGTTATTTCCAGGAAAACCCTTGTCACCCAAAATTTGATAGGGAAGTCTAGAAGAAACATCCAGACACAACGCTTCGCAAAAGTCTTCATAAAAAGGGTTAAAACCTGGCTCCCATCTCTTAAGCATTAAACCCCCCATACCAATAATCCATGAAACTTCAAAACTTTTTAACATATCCTCCTCCGACAAGAAGTGGAAATGGATCTAATGGTTGGAGAGAAGACTAAACCGAGGGAATAACCCAACCTAGGCTTCCAAAAATGTTGAATCCACTGCTTTAACCGAGACTTTGTCATCTTTGTGTAAAAAAAATTACCCACCAGAGCCCTCGCTGACAAGCCTGCAACCTTGTCCATTGTGATATCCTTCCCCAAAATGTACAAAGGCCTACTACTTCACAATTTCAAGAATTTTTGGTGTCGATTATTCTTTGCAGACTTTCCCTTGGATCTGTTCCTTCCAGACCCACCCCCCCGAAATCATCACCCTTAGAGATTTTACGGTGGAAAACCCTCAAAGGCCCTGCCTTTACAAGGGTTTTTCCATTATTCTTAAACCCTACTTCAGCCCCAAGTTGGTTAACCATGGGTTGCACGTAAGGGTTTTTCCATTAGTCATAAACCCTACTTCGGCCTCAATTTTATTTGATTAATTGTTGTTTGCCTCTTCCCTCAACCTTAATAGTTGATATAGTTAGTTAAATTCCCACCCACCTAGGAGACAACTTAACCTTAGGTTTCCTCTCCCTCTTCCTTTCCATGATCACCATGTTGCACGAAATTGCAAGTAGTCAACGCTCCCTGGTGTATCGTGACAAGGGACTAATCGCCTCTCGTGGATCCTTGAAATCTAGCGGTGGTGCGTTTACCAATCATCTGTGGGTTTTGGTGTAATGACAATCGTACTACCAACAAATGGTATCAGAGTTAGAGGTCACGAGTTTGATACACACTCGACTTGCGCTAAGGGGGATATTGTTGCATGAAATTGCAAGTAGTTAGCGCTCCCCGGTGTATCGTGACAAGGGACTAATCGCCTCTCGTGGATCCTTGAAATCTGGTGGTGGTGAGTTTACCAATCACCTGCGGGTTTTGGTGTAACGACAGTCGTACTACCAACACACCATCCAAATTGGATAATAAAATTTAATATTATTGTTTCTCCCTTTCCATGATCACCATCCAAATTGGATAATGAAATTTAATATTATTGTTTCATTGGATTTGAAGGGGGATTAATTAGAGTGCATTTTCTCCATTGTTTAAATAGATCACTAACAAAATCATGTCATATTCTATTAACTTGCTTTCTTAATTTAGTTATAATTTTCATAAACATATATAAATTTAATCATTTGTATTGAGAGTTGTTAAAAAAAATCAATATTGTGAATTTATTTGGTGATGTAAATTTTATCTTTATTTATTTATTTTCATTAAATTGAATGACAATTTTAATTTTTCAAATACAAATTTTTAATTTATTTATTTTCAATTATGATATAATTGTCTCTTTCGAAGATGGCAAAATATATCATAATTTGGTTGCTTAATCATCACTGATTATGAATTTTGGATAATTCATCATTGTTTTTTTTTTTTCGCAAGAAAAAAATATTGTATTCATGAGGATTGAATATACCTGTTGTGGTCCCCTTAGAGGGACTGATCAAAGTTTTAAACAACCCTTTAGCATTCTTCCCGTAAACAATATCTATACAAAAAACTATTCCTCTCTTTCCAACCTTTACCAAGATTGACCTTGTACCCTTCTTTCATATTTTTCAAAACAAAACAAAAAACACTTAAAAGACCTCATGAATATGTTATCCTCAATTCTACAACAAGAAGTTAGAACTGGAATTCCATAGACTCGGACTCATCACCATTAACATACTCATAAAAAAAAATCCTCGATGGGAAGAGATAAGTATTCCTCTAAGAGTTCATCAACATTCAATTTGAGTTCCTTGTAGATGTGTCTGAAAGAGAGCCAATCAAAAGACTGAAAAGTTTCTAGGATCTCCTATAGCAATGGGCCCAAGCACACATTTTCCACTTTCACTTTCTTGAGGGCCCAATCAATAACAAGCTTAGAATCTCCCATTACCTGCAATTTTTGAACTTATTTATCCAATGCAATAGCCAATAAAGTCCTTAAAGCAATGAATTCAACATTATTATTTCACCTTTTACCTAGTGCATATCGAATATGCATGTAATGGTTCTAGTTTATGAACAACACAACTCCTACCCCACAGGATGGAGGGTAGCCTTAACTAGCGTCGTTGAAGAATCCCCACGGGATATCCATGTCCAGATCTGACATAATTGGGATCTGTGGGTTTTTACCTTTGTTAATTACCTTGAATTCCTTTGACATATTGATAATCTGGTTTGCTATGACCTCTGGTGGAATCTCCACTTCTTTGAAGATACTACAATTGCACACCCACCAAATATTTTTAACCAAAATACAAGGAAGAGTTTCTACCTATTTTACAGACTTATTCTCCAACCAAGACTGCATGGAAGTGTCCAACTCCTAGTGTCCCCATGGGGCCTTCTACTTGAATTATGATGGCATGTACCTCATAACTTGCACGGTGTATGGAAAAAGGATGTGTTATCGCACAAGTTTTATTTTGGGCAAAGCCTGACCCAACCACCAAATGGAAACAACTTTGAGAACACCTACCCACTATCACCTTAGGCAGGTATTCCCATCACCTTAGAGATGATAGAATCACCTGAAGGGGGGAATCTCGATGACCCTAGGGGGGAATGAGATGGAAAGTGAAGAGTTGAGGTAAATCCCCCCTATATGTCAATATATAAGTTGTGGAAAGTCTTGGAAAAGAGTCTTGGTGGTAGCCAATGGTTGCCAAGAGACGCAAACACCTGCAAAGAATGTTGTACATGTCCGCGACACAAGAACAAGCCGAGAATATATGTATAATGTTTGGTGGTCAAGCAAGTTAAGCTTGTTGACCCTAATTAAAGCAGTAAAAAATAATGTATATCAGCAAGAAAGTAAGTGTTAGAGCTGCTAAACAATTGCTAAAAGTCCAACAAATGATGCAAGAGATAGGTTAGATAAACACTAGTGATACTTGAGAATGAAAGCACAAGACTTTAGCAATGAAACAAGGATGTAATAAAGAGTGTTTGTAGAGATATTTTTCAGCCTTAATGCTGTATAAAACAAATTGTAAAAATAGTAAATCCAACCACCAAAACTCATAAAGAATCGACCCAAAAGTTGCGCTAGACCAAGTAGATAAATGTGGCAAACTCTTAGCAAATTTTGACGGTTGAAAAAGCAAGTTATGAATGAAAATATGTTAGGGTTTCTGCAACCCTAATGGCTATAGACGAAGATTTATAATAGAAACAAGAAATACTTAGCTAGATATGACTCCCTAATGGCTCGATCAAGCATATAGAGCAAACAATTGATTCCAATTTGGACAACCTCCAAATCATGAAATTTCATATTAACCAATGCAATATTTTATTTCTCCAATGCAATTATACTAATGCCTTTAGCTATTGGGTTATGGAGGCAAGTAAATAAAGAGATAGCAATGATATCTCCTTGGGGGTGTAAACCCTCTTACTCCCCAAGGAAAGCAAATGCTAACTAGGAGATACTAAGACTTCTAAATCTGTAATTGTTTCCTCCAACACCTAGTCCATATCTTTCAAGAACATTGGTGGGAATTTGGAGATAACTTCCAGAATTTCCTGAATTGGGCACCCATTCTCCTCCTTGAAGATAGATTGGAAGTGACAGACTCCTTCATCTACCATATCTTTAAATGAGTGAACTAGAGCACCATTCGACATCTTAATCTCCCAAATCATGTTCATGTTTTTTCGATGAATAGTGTATCGATGAAATAATTTAGTGTTCTTATCTCCCTCCTTAATCTAGATGGCGTGACTCTTTAGACACCATATTGCTTCCTCTTTCTTCATTATAGAGTGTCGAAGGGATTTCAGGATAAGCAATTGAGATAATTCAACAGTTGAGAAAGTTCCCAAGACATTCTTTGTATACAGTCTTTCAATCTTAGGCTCTGCCTCCTTCAATGTAGATTGTGTCTTTTCCTTAAAATATTTGCGCCATTGATTCATGGTTGCTTTGATTCGAGCAATATTGTATGCCATTTGATGCATAAAGGAGGATAAGGATATGGACGACAAATGTACTGACATATCCTTGATCAATTTCCTAAAGTTTTCTTCCATGAGCCACGCATGATTTAGTTTTAACGGAGAGGGAGGCTTCTCTCCACTAGAGTCCATTTGAAATAGAACGGGTAGATGGTCGGAAAAACCTTTGGTAGATACCCAGGACTTTAAAATAAAGGAGTTGTCCATTAAGGCAACCGACACCAAGAAGCAATCCAATCTTTTAGAGAATGTTGCTTCATCAACTCGAAAATTTCGCCATGTTGGCAACAACTTTGTTGGTTCCACGTCCACCAATCCGTGCTTTTCAAAGAACGATGTAAAGTAACCACTTTAAAAGTTCGGCCTTGTGTTGACCCCTTACACCTCTCTCATGGATATATTTAGGTTTAAATCTCTACCAATGAGAGTGAACGGGTCTTCCAATGTTTTGGAAACTAACAGACTATCCCAGAAACGGATGCAATCTACATAAGGTTCGTAGATGTTCAACACAATGAGCCTGATTTCCAAACTTTTAACTTCCAAAAGAACCAAAAATACAGAGTTAAGTGCAGACTTAGAATGAGGTTTAAAAGTTGGACTCCAACTTGTAAGCAATCATCCTAACTGTCTATATGCATCCAATGTACAAAATGACCAGTTTTTAAGCCAAGGTTCAAAAACATCTCTAGCTCTTAAACCATCTACCATAGTTTCCTGAATTAATATAATGTCCAAATTTTGGCTCTTAATGAGCCATTTGAGGGCAATCTTTTTACGGGCATCCCCAACCCCTCTCGTGTTGAAAGAGAGGACTATCACGAGGGAACCATTTTAAGGGCTTTCCCTTCTCCAAGGGCCTTGAAAATGGTGGATTGTTTTCCTTTCTTGATATGTTGCACAACCTTTTGTTGAGCCTTCAAAAGGTGAGATTTTCTTCCTATTGGGTTGGGATGATGAGGATTGAGGGATAAAACTCCATGCGACAAAGAATATTCTTTAATTTTTACCCGAGACCTTAGGGCATATCCTTTTTTGGGGGATAACCCACTTCCTTCAGACAAAGGAGGAGGGTTAGACACCCTCACCTTTGCAACATTTATATTTTTTGAATTCTTAGAGAAAAATAGGAGGCTCGGGGACTGAGTTGAGGAGGGTGAAGTGGGGGAGATACTCTTCTGGGGAGACCCAACTGATGAATGGTCCTTTGGTGAGGGGGGGGGCCACCTGCTTGAATTCAGCAGACTTCAAAGAAAGAGGAAGAGAAATTGAAGGGTCTGAAGAAAGAGGAGAAATCTTACCACAAGAGGAGTGAGCTCTTGCTTTGAGACGTTCTCCGGAACATCGCCTAGTTCCAGAGAAGGCTCCCTTTTCGCTTCCAGCGAGGACACACTTTGACCTTGCATGCCTACCTCCACAGAAACCTTGGTTTTTTTACCCAAACCTTTTTCTTACTAAGCACCTCTGGGAACACCTTACAACATTGGTTCCATAGACGAACAATTTCATAACAAACAAAACACTGAAAAGGAAACCTCCAGTAATCAACCTTTTGTCTCCAAATTTTATCACCAAATGCCAATTCAAGTTCTCCAATAAGTCCATCTCGAAGTTCGACTTCCACTTGAACCTAGGCCCATCGACAATTAGCCTTAGTCTCCCAGTTATGCTCCAATCCACAAAACCTCCAAAGCTTGTTACCAATGGCTATCAGTGAAGTCTTGGTCCAGAAAAACAACGGAAGACTAGGAGGAATTTCCCACACCCAATGAACAACCATTGGGGCCTGAGATGGATCAAAATCCACTTCCCACTTTTGGAGAACTAGCCCTAAAGGGCTCCATTTCCATTCACGCCTTAGGATCTAGTATGGGTCCACTTCTGAAGAGAATTTAAAACAGATCCATCCATGGACCAGAACATGAAATATCAACATATAACCAAGAGCCGACAACCAATTGGACTCCATCCATTGTTTTAGAGAATTCAGTTTAACAATATTTCTGCAAAACCGACCTACTAGGGTTTTTCCCATGACATTTGGAAGGTCACCAATATGCACATGTTTCCCTACAACCATGGAGACTTTATCCATTCTAGCTCGTATGCAATTTTTATTTTTTCATGACACCTCAACCGTCTGGATCACTTCCTTGCCAATAACCTCTTTGCCTCTATTTTCTGGATCATAAATGAGTGGCAAGGGATTATGAGAAGAAGGCTCGGGACACAATGAATAGTGTGTATGATGTGAAAATCCTTAATTGTAAAATTATTTCTTAAATAGAGATAAACATCTGACCAAATTCAGAAAATGAAGATTATCTTTGACTATTTGCAAATAACATGTGAAAATACTCATTTATCCATAAACTTCAATAACTGAGATGAATAACTTGCATAAATAAAATGCTAAATAGGAGAGAAAAAACAACAACAACAATATCATATGGCACATAAACAATTTGTTAATGGAGTTCACCCATCTTGGGCTACATCTCCTGGTCCCTTTTCAATCAATGAGACCGCTCTTTAATGCTCAAATGCCAAAATTACAATGAATGGATTTACAAATACCAAGTTTTTGAAGACACCAATCAATTTTGCTACTCAATCCTAGAAACATAGGTCATTACTAAATTTCTCATGAAATTTTGAGAAAAATGAGTATAAACTCGACTATGTTCTGAATAGGTGCCAAAAATCTCCTTTTTGCACGTATAACGAGACTATGGGTCTCATACATGGCAATATGAAATAGGACTTTCATAAACAACAATTTTACACAAATTCAACATTACCATCATGCTCCTCCCAGAAAAACAAGAAAAAAGAGTACAAACAAGGCTATGTTTGGACAAAGTACTAAATGGCACACAAAACGATACAAATCCATTATAGGAACACCTCTTGCACATAAAACGAGGTAACTTTGCACGAAAACCTATGAATTGTTCTGTCACTTGTACTTTGTCCTATCTCTATCGTACTCTATGTACTTGTCCTTAGGATTCGTTCCCTTTAAATAGGCTTAGGTAAGCCAAACCACCCCTTATATGCTCGAACCACATTCACAACGCTTTAAATAAATATTCTTTTGTTTGTTGGAACAAACAATTCGTGTGGCATGTTGGCTAGGTGGATTAAGTTAAGACGTTGGAATATTGGAATATTCTAGAAATATTCCTCTAGGGGTCATGGGTTCTATTCCGTTCGACCCCAACAAGTTTTTATTCTCCCTTAACTATTATTGGCCAATCAGAGAGTGCCACATGACACTCTATGATTGGTCCATGTGTCATGCTATCATTGGTCCACCTTTGTTAGGATTTGATCCTAACCACTCTCCATGGGTCATTCGTTAGTAGGATAAGTTTTTTGTTTAATAAAGACCGACGTTAGTTAATAAGGCCTAATAAATAAAGAAGAATAAGTCAATGTAAGAAGACTTAATTGAAGCTTCCACTTCTAGAAAGATCTTCCTCTAAAAGTTTCCTTGGAAGGTAGAATTAGTATAAATAAGAGTAGGAGGCATTGGATATCTTGTCTTGGAGATTATTGTAATAGAGCTCTGCTCTGCTGGAGGTTGCCCCCTCGAAGAGGCAAGTGAACATTGCTATCATAATAAAGTTGTTCTTCCTGGTGATTATTCTGGTGTTCTTCTATTATTTTTCTGGATATATCATTATTATTCAGTCATTGTCTGCTAGATATTTTTATGTTTTGCATAATATATTGTATCGGGAATATTGCAAGTGGTATCAGAGCTCTTTCTAAGGTAAGACTTGTGGGCTAAAAATTTTCAGGGTAGAGACGTATTCCGATGTTTTTAAGCTACAAAGATATGTTGTTACACCCATAAACCCATGGTCGGGTAGTCATACATGCAGGAAATACAAGTGGTTCTTAAGCGCACATCCGTTGGCCACCCTTGTTACCCTTGTTAGTACCCCTTCGAGTGGTAGCGCATTAGATAACACTTGTATAAGAATCGACCTAGGATTATTGAAGCCCTCTGTAGATAAACCGATCGGTCGCCTGGCTGTTATAGTGTCACCGAGAACAACACTCGAGAAGTGACTCTCTAGTACTTTGGTAGTCGGGTAGTATGACTAAGGGTATGATCTAGCCTCCTTAGTTGGTGCCCTAAGATATTGGGCCGAGTACTACTGTTGGACCCCACATGTATATAAGAGAGCTATAGCACAGAGCAAACACCTGATTGTAGATTCCCTGCAAACCCTAACCGTTGGGAATAGAACAAAGACAAGGTCTATTGTAGTGCAACCTTGTCGTCTGCATTGGGATTGCAAAATTACTACATAGTTTGTCATGTTAATAATTTGGGCATTTTGACTTTGTAGTATTATTCAGTTCGGAGTATAACTCCGTAGGAGTAAAAAAAAAAGTTTGGGCCTGTCAACACCCTTATTTGTGACCTACCCCATTACATTGCTCTCATCATTCTGGTCACAGTGGTACCCTTCAATTTTAAGCTTTTTTTTTTTCCTGCGGACCCAACCCCCTATGTAACGCCTTTCTTGAGACCTATCCCACTGGATTCCTCTCCTTGTCCTGATCACCCGGGTACCTATCAATTTTAAGATGATTTTTCTATCTCGATGCCTTTTTTGCTACCTAAGCCTTCACCATGCCTACCACTCACTCTCAGTCCCAAGAAACCTTGGAGGATCAAATGTCCCATCTGGAACAACAAATTGATGACAACATGGCTTCCCTATGCAATGAATTCTTCGTAGCCCTTGACCAACAAGTCGACAAATTGGCGCAACTATTTAGGGGTAAGAATGTTGAGACAAACCCAGAATAACTTTTGTCTTATCATTATGAACATACTCAGTGCTCCCACTCCCCTTGGGGTTCTCCACCTTCTTGGAATAAGGTGCCCAAAGTTGACATGCATAAATTTGATGGTTCCAACCTAGCAGGGTGGGTTTCTCAAATGGAACAATATTTCTCCCTTCACGATATTCAAGATGATGAGACCAAACTCCATGTAGGGGTTTTGTACTTGGATCAAGGAAGTTGGCAGTGGTGGCATTGTCATAAGAAATGTTATCCATGACCTCCCAATTGGAACATGTTCTCCAAAGTAGTTTGTGTCCGTTTTGATAGGGGATCACAATTTTTGGGCCGACTCACTAAGCTACACCAAACTGGATATGTCACAGACTTCATCACGACATTTGAACAATTGGTTATCGATACCGAGGGCTTATATGATGAATTTTACCTTTAATGTTTAATCAATGGTCTAAAAGAAACTATAAAGGCTCATGTGAACATGCATCATCCTACTACCTGGTTGCAAGCATGTCAATTAGCTAGGGAAGTTGAGACCATTCTCCAAGTGCCATCCCTGAAGGCTCCATTTACCAACCATCCTCGCCCAAGAGCTACACCTGCTCTGACCAAAACTTTGAAGGTACAAAAGGTCTCTCCCTCCGAAATGGCAGAACGTCGCAGGCAAGGCCTTTGCTACTATTATAATGAAAAGTATGCACCAGGGCATAAATGTAAAGAACAAAATTTCTTCCAGATTGATGCCTCAACTTCCTCTTCCTATGACAACATCCCATCAGATGAGGTTTCAGACCAAGAGGCGGCTTAGCCAGGGGATCCTGTCGAAGATTTAGTTGTCACGCCGATGGAATCCATGGACTCGATCATCTTGTTTCATGCACTCTCGGGTATTTCGACCCCACATACATTGAATATCAAGGGCTACATTAAACATAGGCCGGTTGTGGTGTTGATTGACAGTGGAAGTACCCATAATTTTATTCATCGCAGGCTCGTTGATGAGATCCATTGCTTTGTCCGCCATGTTTCTAATTTTCAAATCCTCATCGCAAATGGTGGTACTATGAAGTGTGGGGGGCGTTGTAAGAATTTCAAACTCCAAATGGGTGATTACCATCTAAAAACCCACATGTTCTCTATTTTCATGGGTGGTTGTGATATTGTATTGGGCGTGGAATGGCTTCAGACTCTGGGGCCGATCACAATGAATTATCAAGAATTATATATGAGCTTCACCCAATAAGCTCACCCCTATATTCTCAGGGGTCTCCAAGCGGGCTCTCTTGAAATCATCAGCTTTCACATGATGGAAAAACTCTTGAAGAAAGACCACCATGGCGTGATTGCTCAATTTAATGCCATCCAGGTCACTGAACATGCCTCTCAGGTAGTTCCTCCTAGCCTGCAACTCATCTTGGACAAATACCCCGAGATATTTGAGATTCCTATAGCCTTACCTCCTTCCAGGGGTGAGCATGATCATAACATCCCTCTCCTTCTAGGAAGTCAACCCCACAATGTACATCCCTACAGATATCCCTTTGCTCAGAAAAATGAAATAGAAAATATGGTACAAGAATTACTGGAGGCAGGGGTAATTCGCCCTAGTACTAGCCCATATTCTTCTCCAGTGGTGATGGTTTTAAATAAATAAGGTACTTAGAACATGTGCCTTGATTTCCATGCTTTGAATAAACTGACCATCAAATATAAATTTCCCATTCTTATCATTGGTGATTTGCTGGATGAACTCCAGGGTGCCTGTGTATTCACCAAATTAGACCTTCGCTCTGGTTATCACCAAATCCAAATGAAGGAAGCAGATATTTTGAAGACTGCTTTCAGAACTCACGAGGAACATTATGAATTCTTGGTCATGCATTTTCGCCTTTGCAATGCTTCATCCACCTTCCAAAGCCTCATGAATAAGCTATTGAAACCTTACCTTAAGAAGTTTGTCTTGGTTTTCTTTGACGACATCCTCATTTATAGTCGCACCTGGGATACCCATCTTTTTTATGTGGAGAAAGTCCTTCACTTGCTGTAGGAAAACCAATTGTTTGTCAAAAAGACCAAATGTTCATTTGGCGCCAACAAAGTGGAATACTTGCGGCACATTGTCAACAAAGATGGGGTAAAAGTGGACCCAAAAAAGATACAAGCTATGAAAGAATGGTCGTGACCAACGACCTTAAAGTGCCTAAGGGGATTTCTTGGTCTCACCGACTATTACAGGAAAATTTTCAACCATTATGGAAAAATTGCTAAGCCCTTGACTGAACTCCTTAAGAAGAATGTTTTTCATTGAACACTTGCTGCTGAGAAAGCCTTCACCGAGTTAAAGAGGGCCATGTGCACTACCCCTGTCCTAACAGCTCCTGACTTCAACAAAACCTTTATGGTGGAATCAGATGCTTCTTGCACAACTATAGGTGCAGTGCTCACCCAAGATGCTTGACCCTTGGCATTTACTAGCCAAGCGTTGAGTGGTCGCAATCTAGGCCGATCTACATATGAAAAATAAATGATGGTCATTCTCCATGTGGTGCACACCTGGAGACCATATCTCTTGGGATGTCATTTTCAGATTAAAACAGATCACCATAGTTTGAAATATTTTTTGGAGCAACGACTATCATCCCCAAAACAAAATAAGTGGCTGACAAAAATGTTGGGTTATGATTATGAAATCATCTACAAAAAGGGAAAATATAACATAATAGTAGATGCATTGTCTAGAGAACATGAGGAGGACAACTCCCTCTTTGCTTTATCCTTACCAGTCCCTGATTTGATTGAAGAAGTGTGCCACGAGTGGCTAACACACCAAACTACCTCCAAATTAATTCAACGTCTTCAGGAGGACCCTAATCATGCCATTGGCTACACTTGGCAGGATAATATTCTATGATATAAGGATCGCCTGGTTCTCTCACCCTCCTCATCACTCAAGCCGAGGCTCTTAAATGAGTTGCACTCCTCAGCTATAATGGGTCATTCGAGATTCCAAAAGACATATACGCGTGCTTGACATTCTTTTTTTTGGGCAGGAATGAAGAAGGATATACTTCAATTTGTCATAGAATGTAAGGTGTGCCAACTTAATAATGGTGAAACGGTCAAATATCTAGGCGTCCTACAACCCTTACCCATTCCAACTTCTCTATGGACAAAGATATCCATGGATTTTATAGTGGGCCTTCCTAAAGCCGGGAACAAGTTTGTCATCATGGTGGTGGTTGATCGCCTCTCCAAGTATGCTCATTTTTGTCCTTTACCTCACCCTTTCACACTGACACTCTTAGCACAAGTCTTCCTTGATCATATTTTCAAGCTACATGGCATGCCAACCTCTATTGTCTCTAATCATGACCCAAATTTCACCAACACATTTTGGCAAGAGTTGTTTAAATTGCAGGGCACTCAACTAAACATGAGCACAACTTATCACCCACAGTCTGATGATCAAATAGAAGTAGTCAACAAATGTTTGGAAACCTACTTGCGTTGTTTTGCTTCAGACAAACAACATCAGTGGGTGTAGTGGCTTCCTTTGGAAGAATAGTGGTACAATACTTCCTATCATACGACCACTAAAATGACCCCATATGAAGTGGTGTATGGCCAAAGGCCACCGACAATCATTACCTATCTTCCTGGCACATCCAAGGTCCAATTTATTGATACAATGTTGCAAGGTTGTACAACCACTCTAACGGCTTTGAAGGACAACCTCCACATGGCCCAAAATCGTATGAAGCAACATGCAGACCAACACCATTCAGAAAGGGTTTTTCGGGAAGGTAATCAGGTGTTTCTCAGGCTCCAACCTTACAAGCAAACATCTCTCAAAGCTCAGGGACATCATAAATTGACACCTAAGTTTTATAGACCCTACTAGATCATCAAGCGCATTGATTATGTGGCTTACAAACTGGCCCTTCCTGCTACTTCCGAAATCCATTTGGTGTTCCATGTTTCATGCATGAAGAAGGTGGTGGGACATAATTGCAGAGTCCAAACCATCCTGCCAGAATTAAATGAAGAAGGTTCCTTGTGGATCCAACCAAAAGAAATCCTCAATAATCGTGAATGCCAACTGCATGACTGCACTATCAAGGAAGTGTTGATCAAGTGGAAGGACACAAAACAAGAGGAGGTGACCTGGGAACCCACGACCATACTTTTTCAGTTTCCACACCGGCACCCTTGAGGACAAGGNGGGGGGGGGGGGGGGGGGGCATGTTAGGATCCGATCCTAACCCCTCTCCATGGGTCATTGGTTAGTAGGATATGTTTTCTATTTAATAAAGGCCGACGTTAGTTAATAAGGCCTAATAAATAAAGAAGAATAAGTTAATGTAAGTGTTGGAACAAATATTGAAATTTTGGCTTTTAGTAGCTTAGGAGGGAAAAAATTATAGCGTTAGCTACCGAAAGTGCAGATTTCAGTAGCTTAAATCTCAGATTTCATACGCCCTTACCTACCGAAAGTGCAGGTGGAAAAAATGGCCATATGTCTGTCATGCGCATCATTGAATGTTCTCTACCTGTCATCTTCAGTCAAATAATGCTGAGATCAGATCCAAAGAATGGGTTGTTTACTTATGTTCAATCACTGTGGTTGGTTTAACGTTTCTTTTAATTGAATGATAACACTGATTGCGACCCATCCTCATGATATGAAATGCCACAACAGTGTAACAATCAAAACCAACAACACGTCCAACATTCACGTTGTTATCGGATTAATCAGTAGGTGTGGACACTAACAGATCTCCCTAGATCCACCTAGATCTAGAACAAAACACACCAGAACATGACGCTTTCCTTAAGTTTAGATATTGAATTTAGTAACTAAAGAGGGATGAGTGACATATTGTTTAAATGTCGCTTCCTCTCGCCATCACCATCCTAGCTCCGTTCCAACGCTCATACAATGATGATCCTGCAAAAGAATGTAACCAAAGTGATAGTAATAGCATAAACTCAATATAAACCTATGTATGTGATCAAGGAATCATACAATAAAACACAACAAGCTTTATAGGAAAGAATCATATTATTGTATCATATTAAATGTGAAAGAGAGATTACAACCATGGCCTTGATGTCGTAAGGTCCCTTCCAACTGTCCTTCGTTCCCCACACACTTTCACTCCAAGAATTATGAGAGCATAGATCTGATAATATTCACAATCTATCTTGACAAAGGCAAATCTCAAAGCCACTCCAGCTAAGCTAATAATTCCAAGCCAACCAAAGCTAAGCTCAAGAACCCCTTCTCCATGAGAGCTCCTCTCCTTTTATAAGTTGAAGAGGATAAGGTGAGGAGGTTAGGATGATCCCACTAAATCATGAGAGCGACTAAGATCCAAACCATTCGGATGCCACCTCACCATGGAAGTTTCTCCTTCTAGAAGATTCGAGAAAACACTCATTTTTCCCATGTGTAAGCATTCTCACACCCTGCTTATAGTGAAACCTACGAACTGTTCGCACCCTAGCTATGATGTAGCCTGCGAGAATCAGGCATTCTCGCACCCTAATACATAGGCAGCCTGCGAACTTCCTTTTTTATAAGGTTTTTACATAGGAAAATGCAACTTCTTTTCTTAGGAAAAGTTCTTCTCCCTTCTCTCTTTGGGAACTCAGGCCACTGACCCCTCTGAAGGCAATAGATAGGTTTACATCATTAACGGTCATAGGGATGACAAAAATAATGTGTAACACACGTACCTGAAAAATAAAAGCAACGCATGTTAGCTCAGCATAAAGGAGCCAGCCTCACACCAAGACACGCGGTGGAGAACCCACCGACAGAGGGCAACACTATTCTCTATCAAACACCTAGGGAAACTCGAGACGAACAACAGTTACCATTTAAAAATCTCGTTCCAGGATTTTCGACAGCTTATGGCACCCTGAAATCGCGCTGTTAACTACCGAAAGCCAGGATTTTCGGTAACTAAAGCACCCTTGTTTTCGGCCTGTTAGCTACCAAAATCGCAGGTTTTTCCAGTGATAAACTGCCTTGGCAAAACTCAATTTTCTCAGTCGTGGAGAGGCTGTTTTACACACTCAAATAGTCGATTGACATCTAGAAGTCATAATCTTTCCAGTGTTACTTTCAGATCTACATTTGGAGCTCGGGAAGGCTGCCAAAATTTCCCCGCAATACGATGCTGTGTTTTTGTGTAGACGTGGCCCATAAATGTAGGAACGTGCCCAGATTTCAGTTAAACAACTGTCAGTTTGTTTCTCATGACTCTTAGTCAGTTTTGGGGTCATTTCTCATCTGTTACACGTTGGAGGATTAGTTATTTCCTTATTTTAAATGCTCATTCTTGAAAATCAACCACTAAACCCTAATTTTAGGGATTTAGTTATACTTTTACTATTTCTGGTTTCTAATCATGAGACACCTGTTCCTTTCTGGAGAAATTTCTTTTGTAATTTGAATTGTTTCTCAGTAATTGGAGAAGGGGGAAGAAGACTTATATATTGTATATCTCTTTGATGAGAGAAAAGGAGGGGGGAACAACCCGAGAGCCTTTTGGGGGCTGGGTTTGTAATGCCATTTCTTTTAGCAAATATAGAACATAATGCCAAGAGATTCTATACCTCATCACTGTGTAATTCTGTCTTTTCTAGTATTGTTTTCTCAGGTTTACATTCATTATTTCTTCCTTCTTTTACATATTTATCTTGTAATGGCTCTAATTCAGTAATACCTCTGCTATAGTCATTTATTGGGCAGCCTGTTAGGTTCAACTTTTCCTCTATTTATGCTGTGAGCAAAATAAGACCTGTAACTTGAGTGTTTCTGCCTAGATTACAAGTTATATATATACATGTTTGTCTTTCGAAGTTATTTGTCATTCCTCTATTGAAATGAAGAGTAGACTTATCGGAATTAGATACCCAACTCTTTGTTTCAGTCTCCTTCATTCCCTATCTTCTATCCATCTTCCTTATTTTAATTAAATTAGGCAAACGAGGTCATGCCTCTTCGTTTCTGGTTTATAAATGATTGAAAGCTATGTTCGGACCTAGTTCTAGAAGCCTCCTATGACTGATCAGTCAACAAAATTTATTTCATTTAAAATGTGCTAAGGCTTGGCTCTATTACAGCCTAGAACCAACTCTTGCGACAACATTTTATGGCGTCATTGTCGGGGACAGAGGAACGAAGTTATCTTCCCTGGAATACGATAAAAAGTTAGATCTATTCCTTGATGGTGAACAAGGGATAGGCATTCAATTAGTTGTGATCATTCACCGGACGACTCCTTGGTTCAAAGACTCTACATGATTCACCGACAACTCCACTGGTCTCAAAATGTCGAATTCGTTCGCTGCAAGGTTTGCTTGTCTCGACTTTACAAATGTTTATGGTTTTCCAAACACTGTTCCAGACATTAAAATTTGGGAAGATGTCCTTCCTAAATTTGGAGAATATGCAGATGTCAATCCTGCTCAACACTTGTTTGAATTCCACAAGCTCATGGATGAATTAAAAGTACATCATGAAGATGTCCTCATGAAACGGTTTATGTTTTCATTGGAAAGAGATGCTAGACTCTGGTATAAATATTTGCCCCATTCCAGTATTCCTTCATTGAAATATTTTCACATACTTTTTCATCAACATTGTAGAAGAATCTATTCAGTTGAAATACTTTTTGAAGATTGTTGTAATATAGAATTCATAAGACAAAAAGATCAAACAAATCTTCTTGAAGAGGAGGAAGGAATAACAGAAATTTCTCAAGTCGATGAAGATAATCAGTATGATGAAGAGTTGGTTGATAAAGAAGCAGGATATGATAGCTCTTGTGATCATATTCAATAAGAAGATATTTAGCATCATGGTCAACCCGTAGAAGAGAAAGAAAACAATAGTTGCTTGATCCAAAAATTACAGAGACCACCTCCTCCTTTAGCAGAAGAAGAGATAGATCTGCTCCTGAACAATTATGTTGTAGCCCCTGCTTACACAGATCTGCAACATCCACATAGTCCTGAATATGTGAGTGAAACTTCTTCTATTATTAATGCAAATCTGATTTTAAATGATGATATCCATGAAACTATACAGGAAGTCAGTGAACCTATTTATGATGATTCCCTGCCAAGAGATCAACTTGTAGACTCTGTTTTGTTTCATGAAAAAGATGTGGCTGTCATGTTTAACAATCCTGGAGAATGTTTGGTGTTCGAGAATGATCTAGATTTTGATGTGGAGGAGTATAAATATGAGATAGAAAGCATGCCAAAGAAAGGATCATAGTTGCTCACGGTTGATACCCCGAGCATTTTTCTGATTGATAACACTTCAGATTTATCTGCTGCACCCGGATATGATGAGTACACCGATGATTATAAGATCATTTCCTTATAACAGTTTGTTGTAGGTTTTTCATGGAGGAAGGATGGTCTTCAGCCAGAATTCAACCGTCTTCACAAGCATACCAGATCAGATGATTTTGAGCACAATGATGCAAAACATAGAATCCTAGAGGAAATTTGTTATTTACCTCAGGACCATGCATTTTTTCATGATCCTTTTGCTGACATTTTAGAGTCATTTAATGGAGGAGTATGCTATGTCATGGATATTTTGTCACAGGAATCGAGGAAAAGTTTGAACATTCATGATCAACAACATGTCAGATGGGAGTTGTCAGTTTCCTTTTTTCAGCCTGCTCAAAGAAAGTGTGAGCATATTTCAAATAAGTAGACAATTATTGGATTGGCTTCACTGACATTTTTGTATCATTTGATTCAATGGGAATTTTTCAGTAGTTAGAATAGATGATGTATATAAATAAACTTGACTTTGAGCATTAGATTACATTGGTGGTTTTCAGTATGTTTCCAGTTTAGTTTGGAATCCAGTATGGTTTTGTTCTAAAGCATTACGACTTCGTAGCCCAATGAATGCATAAGCAGTTTTTTGTTTCGGAAAGGCACAAGTAAAGTGATAGGGTTTAGAGTTTGATAAGGATGATTTCAGGTCGCCCAATGGATGAAGGCACGTGGTCTACTGTTCTTGGTGCTTTGCAGGAAAGCACCATCCCTAGATGGAGCCTATGTTGGAACAAATATTGAAATTTTGGCTTTTGGTAGCTTAGGAGGGAAAAATTTATAGCGTTAGCTACCGAAAGTGCAGACTTTCGGTAGCTTAAATCTCATATTTCATACACCCTTAGCTACCGAAAGTGCAGGTGGGAAAAATGGCCATCTGTCTGTCACGTGCATCACTGAATGTTCTCTACCTGTCATCTTCAGTCAAATAACGTCGAGATCAGCTCCAAAGAATGGGTTGTTTACTTTTGTTCAATCGTTGTGGTTGGTTTAACGTTTCTTTTAATTGAATGATAACACTGATTGTGACCCATCCTCATGATCTGAAATGCCATAGCAGTGTAACAGTCAAAACCAACAACGCGTCCAACATTGACGTACCTGCAAAATAAAATCAACATGTGTTAGCTCAGCATACAAGGATCCAACCTCACACCAAGACACACAGCGAAGAACCCACCGATAGAGGGCAACGTTATTCTCTATCAAACACCGAGGAAAAATCGAGACGAACAATAGTTACCATTTAAAAACCTCGTTCCATGATTTTCGACAGCTTATGGAGCCCTGAAATCATGTTGTTAACTGCCGAAAGCCAGGATTTTCAGTAGCTAAAGCACCCCTATTTTCGGCCTGTTAGCTACTGAAATCGCAGGTTTTTCCAGTGATAAACTACCTTGGCAAAACTCAATTTTCTTAGCCGTGGAGAGGCCATTTTACATGCTCAAATAGTCGATTGACATCTAGAAGTCATAAGATTTCCAATGGTACTTTCAGATATTTATTTGGAGCTCGAAAAGGTAGCCAAAAGTTCCCCGCAAGACAATGATGTGTTTTTGTGTAGACATGGCCCATAAATGTAGGAACGCACCGAGATTTTAGTTAAACAACTGCCACTTCGTTTCTCATGACTCTTAGTCGGTTTTGGGGTTGTTTCTCATCTGTTACACGCTGGATGATTAGCTATTTCCTTATTTTAAATGCTCATTATTGAAAATCAACCACTAAACCCTAATTTTAGGGATTTAGTTATACTTTTACTATTTTTGGTTTCTAATCATGAGACACTTGTTCCTTTCTGGAGGAATTTCTTTTGTAATTTGAATTGTTTCTCAGTAATTGGAGAAGGGGGAAGAAGACTTATATATTGTATATCTCTTTGATGAGAGAAAAGGAGGGGGGAACTGCCCGAGAGCCTTTTGGGGGCTGGGTTTGTAATGCTATTTCTTTCAACAAATATAGAACAGAATGCCAAGAGATTCTATACCTCGTCACTATGTAATTCTGTCTTTTCTTATATTGTTTTCTCAGGTTTACATTCATTCTTTCTTCCTTCTTTTACATATTTAGCTTGTAATGGTTCTAATTCAATAATACCTCTGCTATAGTCATTTATTAGGCATCCTATTAGGTTAAGCTTTTCCTCTGCTTATGCTGTGAGCAAAATAAGACCTGTAACTTGACTGTTTATGCCTAGAATACAAGTTATATATATACATGTTTGTCTTTCAAAGTTATTTGTCATTCCTCTATTGAAATGAAGAGTAGATTTATCGGAATTAGATACCTAACTCTTTGTTTCAGTTTCCTTCATTCCCTATCTTCTATCCATCTTCCTTATTTTAATTAAATTAGGCAAACGAGGTCACGCCTCTTCGTTTTTGGTTTATAAATGATTGAAATATCTGTTCGGACCTAGTTCTAGAAGCTTCCTATGACTGATCAATCAACACAATTTATTTCATTTAAAATGTGCTAAGGCTTGGATCTATTACAGCCTAGAACCAACTCTTGCAACAACAGTAAGAAGACCTAATAGAAGCTTTCGCTTCTAGAAAGATCGTCCTCTAGAAGTTTCCTTAGAAGGTATAATTAGTATAAATAAGAGTAGGAGGCATTGGATATCTTGTCTTGGAGATTATTGTAATAGAGCTCTTCTTTGCTGGAGGTTTCCCCTTCGAAGAGGAAAGTGAACATTTCTATCATAATAAAGTTGCTCTTCCTGGTGATTATTCTGGTGTTCTTTTGTTATTTTTCTAGATATATCATTATTATTATGTCATTGTTTGCTAGATATTTTTTTGTTCTGCATAATATATTGTATCAGGAATATTGCAACCTTTCTGCCATGTCACTATATGGATCTTCCACCTCAGTGTCCAGTCCCCTGCCACTTGTACCTGCCACATCATAGAACAATGCCACGTCATTCGTACAGACGACACATGACACTTTTTTATTGGTCCACATGGGCCCTCAAAAATGAAAAATCAGGGTGATACGTGGAAGCCTCTCGTGCTGACATCAACATGACATCATTCGTTAGTTGTACGACCTGTGCGGACAAGTCACGTGGCACCCCTCTTTGATTTTTGTCATGTTTTGACCAAACTTTGACCAACCATAACTTCTTCATACAAACTCCATTTGAGGCAATTTTTGCACTGTTGGAAAGATATCACCGAGCTCTACACAACGAATTTGTTTGTAAGAGAATTTTAGAAAATCATTATTTGAGCATTTCAGATCCTCCTGGATCTCTTTGAGCGTTTCGGATCCTTGTGGATCACACCTCCCCACTAAAGAAATTTTGGACCTCCAAAAGTATGGATCATTCAAAAATGAAGTGAGGACACTTCCGCCTCACTTGTCCAGTATCATCCATCCTTCCAACTTGGATAATGAGCACCTGACTCATCACAACCATAATGAAGACAAGCAACATTTCTGACCAAGTTAACTATTCCCTTAAATTCACAAAATCCACCATTCATTGTTGCAGTAGTTAACCATACTCCACTGATTAGTAATAATCTAAACAACAAAACTGAATATATAGATACGAAAGAGAATGAATCATCAACATGTTTGTCCTTCTTAATGGGAACAACAACAACCAAAGGACTTGTTTTACTTTCAACCATAGGCTGTAAATCTCGGTCCTGGATATTGGCATTAACTAGCATTTTCATGTGCCCTATAGTGACAAATATCAAATTAGTCTTCATATGATGAGCTCTCACAACGAACTCAATACCATCCTTGAAAAGATGATACTTGTTTTGTTCCCTGTAGAAAATGGCCTTCATGTCATACAAGTATGGACTTCCCAAAACCATCCCTCAAATGTCGAGTAGAACAATGTCTAACTCTACCTCATCAATGAAAATGGATGTGATCACAAACCGTAACTTACATTGTTGAGTTACCTGTTCCTGAGCATTATCACAAATCCAACCCAAGGGATACGGTCTCATATGAGGCCTAGTTTCCAATCCCAAACTCTGAACAACTTGCTCTGAAATAAGATTCACTTGTGATCTAATATCAACAAGTGTATCAATCTTAGTGTGCTTTGAGATAACTCGTAAATGTAATAGGTCATTTCTTTGCCTCCCATCAGGGATTATATTATCCTTTTCTAAAGAAGTACGCGAACTGAAACTTGTAACATAAGATTTATTGTTGATTCCCATAGATGTAACCTTAGTTTGATCCTCGTAATTTGATCCAAGATCATGAACTATGGTTTAGCCTTCCTAGGTTGAGCCCACTTTGGCTTCAGTTATGGATGCAACTTCCAACAATGCTTCTCATCATGTCCTTTCTTCTCGCAGTGAGAACATGTAGGCTTCTTCTCTTCATCCTTCTCCATTGTAGCTGTCTTCTTACTCTTCCCTTCGACTACTCCTTGAATTCACGTGGCTCCCTTGACACATCCTCAACAACATGTTTTTCTTTGTTAGCTTCAAGATGAGTAGCTTGTATTGATACTTCGTCAATATTAGTAGGATTAAACATCAATAAAGTATGTCGAAGATATGAGTGCATACCACCAATATACTTTAGAAGAGTCTTAGGAGTATGTAATGGAATTCCCAAAGATAATGCCTTCCTCTTAAATTCCTATGTATAAGCTTGAACATTTTTCCCTTTTCCTTGTCTTAAATGTTGCCAAGCAATCATTTATGTTTGCATATAAGCTAATAGATAAAATTGCTTTCTTAATGTAGCAGTAAATTCAATCTAGGAAGAAATGATTTTACCATGTTGAATAAGATCAACTTGTGTTCGACTTTCCCACCATATCAAGGCTATGTCGCTTAGGCGAAGAGTAGCCAACTGTATTTTTGAAGTATCCTTTATGATTTTCTATACCCTGCAATACACTTCAATCTATTTGACCCAATTATCCAACTTCTCTGCATTCAACTCTCCATCATAAGTAGGCAAATCAAACTTTACATCTAGCTTTAACAAAGGCAAATAATGAGAATGAGAAGACTTCTTAGAATGTTTTTTCCTCTTATGAGAAGAATGTTCACTTTCATCAGAATAAGATGACGATGATGAGGGTGAAGGAGGATTTGGAGGTTCTTCACCTTCTCCTTCTTCTTTAAATGCTTCAGTCTTTACCAAAGTACTTTCTCCCTTTGCCTTCTTTTGATCCTCGTACATTTCTTCCACCATGGCCTTCATTAAATTAAATGTCTCGAAGAAATCATCTTTAGAGTCGTAAGGACCTAACCTTCTTGTTCAAGCCATTTCTCCTTTTCGAGTGAAGCTCCTTGAACCAATTTCAAGATTATAACTTGCAAGCTTGCCTTCACCTCTCTCAAATTTGGACCTCATAAGCATTCACTTGCAAATACATGTCAAAACCTCGCTCTGATACCAACTTGATCCAAAAATCCTTAGATGTAAAATTATTTCTTAAATACACATAAACATCTAATAAGATTAGGGAAATGAAGATTGTTTTTTACTATTTTCAAATAACATGTGAAAATACTCACTTGTCCATAAACTTCAATAATTGAGATGAATAACTTGCGAAAATAAAATGTTGGATATGAGAGCAATAAGAACAAAAAAAAGGTCATATGGCACATAAACAATTGTTAACGAAGTTCACCCATCTTTGGCTATGTTTATGGGTCCCTTTTTAATGAGTGAGACCACTCTTCAATGCTCAAATGCCAAAATTACAATGAATGGACTTACACATACCAAGTTTTTGAAGACACCCTTCAATTTTGCTGCTCAATCCTAGAAACAGAGGTCATTACTTAATTCCTTACAAAATTCTGACAAAAATGAGTATAAACTCGATTATGTTCTGAATAGGTGCCAAAAAGCCCCTTTTTGCATGTATAACGAGACTATGGGTCTCATACATGGCAATTTGAAATAAGAATTTCATAGACAACACTTTTACACAAATCCAACATTACCATCATGCTCCTCTTGGAAAAACAATAAAACTGAGTATAAACAAGACTATTTTTGGACAAAGTGCTCAATGGCACGTAAAACGAGACAATTCCAATATAAAAACACCTCTTGCATGCAAAACGAGGCAACTCTGCATGAAAATATATGACATGTACTGTCTCTTGTACTCTATCCTCTCTTTTTCATACTCCGTGTACTTGTCCTCGAGATTCATGCCCTTTAAATAGGCCTAGGTAGGCCAAACCACCCCCTATATGCTCGTACCACATTAACAACACTTTAAATAAATATTCTTTTGTTTGTTGTAACAAACAATTCGTGTGGCATGTTGGTTAGGCGGATTAAGTTAAGACGTTGGAATATTTCAGGGAGATTCCTTCAGAGGTCACATATTCTATTCCATTTGACCCCAACATGTTTTTATTCTCCCTTAGCCATTATTTGCCAATCAGAGAGTGCCACATGGCACTCTCTGATTGGTCCACATGTCATGTTGTCGTCGGTCCACCTTTCTGCCATGTCACTGTACAGATCTTCCACCTTAACATCCAATAACCTGCCACCTGTACCTGCCATATCATCGTATGCATGACACGTGGCACTTTTTTATTGGTCCACATGGGCCCTAAAAAATGCCAAATCTAGGTGACATGTGGCAACCTCTCGTGCTGTCACGCCACCATGCTAACATCAACATGACATCATCTATTAGTTGTATGACCTGTACGGATAGACCACATGGCACCCCTCTTTGACTTTTGCTCTGTTCTGACCAAACTTTGACCGACCATAACTTCTTCAAACGAACTCTGCTTGAGGTGGTTTTTGAGTTGTTGGAAAGCTATTGCTGAGCTCTATGCAATGAAGTCATTTTCAAGAGCATTTGAGAAAATCATTTTTTGAGCATTTCAGACTCTCTTGGATCTCTTTGAGCATTCTGGATCCTCCTGGATCAGTGTGGCATTAAGAGTTGAATTAACTCGATCCTCATTGACAACCTCCAATCTTGCTACAAAAGACCTTAAGGAGTAAAACCTCTCCTGTGCGAACTTGGGTGATTGATCTAATGCGATCTGCCCTCCCTTTGCCACGTATATAATTGGTGAGCCACTAGACGCAACCCTCACTTTTGTCGTGCCGTGTGACTAGATCAAGGGGCAAGGTTCCCTCGAGGAGCAGGTCCTCTTGTCCCTCTGGCTCGCGATGAACTAAGAGTCGAAGATAAAGATATTGTCCGTAGAAAAAGGGTCTTTGCCGAAATCCAAGGTGTCGAATTCCATAACTACAAACGTCCGAACCGACGAAGAGTGTCTCGTCAATACGCCAAAAAAGGAGTGGAGTTGGCATGAAACTGATACTACATCCTCGCCACGATTCTCGCACATATCCAAAAGACGTAAACCCTAATACTGCAGGTGCACAAAACCACAGTCCCATGAATAAAATAAAATTATATATCCAATCCGGCCAACTCATTAATGTTATTCAAAGAAAATCACACCATTTAAAATAACTTGCTAATTATTTGTAAGATGGTAGACTTTCACCCCTGGTAGATGCCTCTAGATTGTGGACCATTACCTTGTTTCCTTATGTACAAAGAAGACAAGTTCTTAACCAATTAGAATAATTTTAGGTCTTACTCCAAGACCAACAATAACACAATTGTCTCACCTCTTCTTTCCATATTTATTTATTTTTATTTTTATATTTCTATATCATATTAAAAAATTAGTAGATTTTAAAATTAATTTTTGATTTTATTAATTCCATAATTTTAAATAAAAATGTATATGAACATTATTTTTTTTCCTCTTACGTGAGAGGTTAAATTGTAACAATGTTTGGTTTCATGCATGGGACCAAGGCTACATGTTATTAAAAAGCACATGACCCCAGAGATAGTCTCAATGATGACCACACATAACACTAGCTTTTTTTGCAGATGCTATTTAGGCTAAAACCTCATTTTGGTCTTGGAGTAAGACCTAAAACTACTTTTGATTGACTAAAATCTTGTATTCTTTGAATATAAGGAAATATGTTAACAACTCAAGGCCTAGATACATTTGACAAGAATGAAATTCTACCCCTTACAGAGCACTAAGGTAGTATAATTTTCCTTGAATAATGATGATAAGTTAAAATGTATTTATTATAATCTTCATCATCTTATAAGACAAAAAAATATCCTCAATCTATACTATGCATCATCATCATTAAATCAACATTGCACAAATCGAAAAATGGTCCAAATTTTTTAAAATTTAACAAGGGCATCCACAATCTTGCTAAGCAGGTTAAACAAGTTTCGAACTTGGATTGGATAAGACCCCTAGCCCGATAGGCTCACATACGGTTAGGATTGAAAAGAAAGGCAAGAAAACACATAGGGTTCGGATTAGGAATGGATAAGGACCTTGTACTCTCGCACCATTATCGAGGAATATATTTAATACAATTTCGCTTCGACACGAAGTTAGCTATATCCACATATTTTTAGAAAATATTATCAAAATCAATTTTTTTGTATATATCTTCGAGCTTTGCTTTATGTATATATCTTCAAATTTGACAGGGAGTCCAATAGCGTCGGTTGTATACTCAAGGTGGGTAGATTTATCTGTTACAATATTCAAGAGAACAGATCTGCAAATCTTGGTATATAATTGAACTCGTCTGTCTTTGTCCGGGCAGGTTAATAGAGGGTGATACTGTTTTTTCTGTGATCGGAATAAGAAGGAAGAGATGGGAGGCGGGGCGATGCTCAGGAATGTTGGCAGAGCGATTGGCGTGAGCGGTTTCGGAGTAGGCGCGGGGGCTGCCTCTGCGGCACAGCAGGCTTCATGCTCAGCGTGCAGGAGTAGTTCGTTGAACGTGGCCAAGGTGAGGGCTTCATCATGTGTTTGCCAGCAAGGAAGAGGAATTGTCACTCAGCAGAGTGTGCCCAGCTCGCCATGTTGGCAACTCGATGATTGGGAATTCACTGGAGATGAAGAGCGATTCCAACCGCACCACTTCGACAACGATCATGTTGTCCATGATCGCCTCATTTTTGGATCAGTGCCCACTCAGAAAGAGGTTCAGGAGGCCGTCTCCGATTTACAGGATGCCATTACACAGTAAGTTTATCATTTCCTTCTATTAGTTTCTGCACGAGGGTTGAAGTTTTTAGTTTTCATTTCCTTATATTAGTTTCTGCACGGGGTTTAAGATTTTAGTTTTTGTTTCTTCCTCAGAGAAACAGGTAGAATTATGCTCTCGATGTGTTGCATTTCTACCAACGATGTCGGTACCTTGCTAAATGCCCGAGGTCTAGCATTTTAGTTAAGAATCCATATCCAGATAGTTGGTATTGAGTTTGAGATCTTAGAGTTCTGGCTCGATGCCAATTTAGTTTCCAATATTGTGTAAACTCGGAATCCTAGAAAACCCAAGTCCTTGTTTAATTGAACCCCAATATTTATGTGATCCCACAAGGTCAGTTGATTGCCTAATCCAACCTCTCTTACCTACGCCTACATCAGGAAACGAGGAGTTGAACCGTTAACCCCCTCCCCCCTGCCCTTATGGGTCCTTAATAAGCATGGCGTTATATTTAAGCCCCGACCCTCTCCAATTCAAAATCAAAATCACCATCTCCAATCCCAGCAGCCAAACCCTGGTCTGCTACTATTGGTATTGAGTTTGAGATCTTAGAGTTCGGGCTTGATGCCAATTTAGTTTCCAATATTGTGTAAACTCAGAATCCTAGAAAACCCAAGTCCTTGTTTAATTGAACCCCAAAATTTATGTGACCTCACAAAAATTTAACTATATTTATAAAAAATATCCCCAAACATTTTATATTTACCATTTTAATAATTAATAAGATTTGCCAGGGTTTCTACATTAATAAGAAAGTATGGATCCTTGACATTTTCCTTGGAGGCAGAGGCTAGGTGTTCCTCATTTTTTGAAATAGTAAACATCTTCAGTGGGAAACCTGTAGCAAGAAATTTGAATTTGGAGATTTCCTATTCAAGGAGCACTAATTTTCCTTAAAATAGAATAAAACTCTTTCCATTGATTGCAGTGGTTATAGAGCACTAGATGTGAAAGCATCTAGAAGATCAATTTACGAATCTTGAATATTCAGATTACATATATGTAGAGTTATACAATTGCACTTTTCAACCGACATGTTATTTTGAATGGGGCTGTGTTTAACCGTGTGTTATTTGGAAGTATATTGTCTAATGTTTTAGTTTTATTCTTTTGTGGACTTGAGTCTTAACTCAATTCGTTAGTGTACATGTTTGTTAATTTTTTTGTGAACATTATCTGACATGCATAGAAGAATTATGAACATGAGTTTATGTTAATTCTGCTGTACTGAAAGCTATTGCCCTTGAATACTTTCCCATAATCTGTGTTGCTTTCTCAAATGCTATATATTTTTAGCTGACTAGTTACCAGGACACTTGGATTTACAGGAACATTTGAACATCCATTATTACAACAATTTTTAATTGTTGATCTCCTTGTTTGCAGGGGCATCATACCTGTTTCTGGCACCTTCGATCACAACACAGCATTATCATCGTCCTCTTCAGTGCATGAAGAATCTGATTCAGTTGAAGTTTCAACCATGCAAGGGACTGAGAGCAAATCCTGTGGGACCTTAGTTAACCCAAACCAAATGGAGCAAGAATTCTATGAAGAAAAGTGCAGAATTGTGCAGAAGGATGGACACAACAATGTTCGTGAAGCATTCGACATGCTTCAAAGCAATCCTGCTGTCCAGGTCTCCTTTACATATCTCTTATGAAGTCTCTACTTGTTGAAGGATTTATAGAAAAATCCATTTAAATACATTTTCAGTTCTGTTACATGAACAATATATTTTCCAGTAGCAAGATCTGTATTTTCTTGTCTGAGAACAGTCAATTATAGCAATTTTCCTTCCATTTGAACTGATGTCTAGATTTGAATGGGTTTTGTCATGGCCAGTCAATGGAAGCTGGGCATCATTGTTAAGAAAGCTCGGCAGTCCAAAATTTAAAAAACAGAGAACAACTAAACAGTAAAACTTATAAATCTGCGCAGAGTTTGAATTCCAAAATATTCAATTCAACAGAAGATCCTTTTGTAGCCCTTAAACATGTCAGCTCCTCATTGAGTCCCATTTGTTCTAAGTGGGCTTATCCCTGTTTAGAATACAGAGTGTAATATCCATCATTATATCAATTTTTCAATCCTTTGATTTATACGAGGTAGGCCTGTAGAAATGATTAGTTTTTGCCAATTCAAATGATGGAATTTCGTTGGGATGTAATTGTTTTAATGCAAATGGATTTTATCTTTATCCAATTGTATAGTTCATTCTCAAGTTTTGTGAGCGAAACTATATCTGCCATTTTGGTCTCTCCCTGAACATTTGAGGTGCTTAGTAGCAAAGTAGCTAACCTGTGTTGAAAACTCTTATCCATAGAGATGCATGGGTTTGGATTTCTCTTTCTTAGATTTTGTTGTCTGACTTCCTCTCAGTTATCATTGGTGGATTTTGTTTTTTTGTATAAAACCAAATATGCAACATCCTTGGGTCTTTGCATTGTAGTTTTGGTTCCTTTTTTATTTTCCATTAAATTCCAACCCCTTAAATTGTTATTGAAGAAAATGCAGCCTAATTTAGTACTGCCAAGATGTTTACAGTTTTTCTTTTAAAGGTAGTCGATTCCAAAGCTTCATTATTTCCTTTTCCGTGAACACATATTAGGAAACTTCCTTGAGATATCTACAGTATGTTTTTCCTTTCAAGTCTGAAAATGTTTTTTTAATCTTTGATAGACTCTGTGACACTGTTCTTTGGAGGGCCACGTTGCCACCCACGTTCTTAATAAAATTAGTATTCTTTGGAATTTCTGATATTTTAACCACATCATTGCAACTGTCTTACTGCATTGATTATTTTGACCCTTTGGAGGCAACTATTCAGAGGCCTTTGAGAGTCATCAATAATAATAAAAATTATATTCATAGGTAGTCTATGGAGGCATTTAGGAGTAGCTTTGTATGAAAAGCTACACCAGAGAGGTACTGGGTCCAACATTAAAGTTACTTGATGACTGCTGGATGACGTATCTGAATGATTTGTGAGGTATTCTATACTTTATTGGTTGATTTCTTTTCGTTGTGATTTATTGATGCAGGGAATGGTCATCTCACTAGCCTCGGATAAAGCTATGTGGGATGCTCTGCTAAAAAATGAGAAAGTTATTGAATTCAGAGAAGCACTTCAGAAAGGTTAGTGCCATATATTTTTGGAGCCCCATTTAAGAGTCCGTATTTATTCATGACATTGTATAGATTGTTCTCTTTTTGAAATGCACGCCTTGCCTAAAATCTTGACTTAGGGGGATGATCATTGATTGTGCATTGCAGGTGAATCAATACCACCAGAGTTGTCTAAGGACTCAGAGAAACCTCATCGTCATCAGGAAAATCCTTTCATGCAGGCTTTTGAGATTACTAAGATGAAGGTGATGGAATGCTTCGAGAAAATAACAGAAGTTCTTCACCAATTTTTTGGATTGGCAGACAAAAAAGTCCTTTTCGAGAAGGATGGAGATCCTCTGGAAAGGACTTTAAAGGCCTCTTTGATGCTTTCTGTTGCTGTTCTCTTGATAATTTTAGTTAAACGGGTTTAAAATAACA
The DNA here is from genome assembly GCA_009831015.1 of Picea engelmannii. Lineage (NCBI taxonomy): Eukaryota > Viridiplantae > Streptophyta > Pinopsida > Pinales > Pinaceae > Picea > Picea engelmannii. The sequence continues at coordinate 374,346 of ML784394.1, forward strand.
TCGCCATGTAGATTAGATTCTACATTGATAATTTGATGACATGACAAATATGGAAAGTACAGAATATAGCTCACTGTGAACTTATAATTTGCTGAATATTTTAAACGTTTGCAGTAAATCTGTAAACCTCTGTATATTTAATGTATTGGGATACACATTGTATTTTATTTGCAAGATAGTGTTATCGCTTTAATTAGCTAAAGCTATTTTGTGTGAGTTGCCATTTTTGTTTTCACTGTAATGGTTAAGTTTGTTTACCTGATCGTTATATACCGTTGTTTGAGTATGGAAAGCTTATAATCTAGTGAATTAGCAATACCATATGTGATAACTTGCTTGAGTGCATACCCAAATTATATTTTCTGATGGATGTATTATGTGCTTGAGATGGAGATGGTTGCAAGATATGGCATTGCTTCCCATTCAGTGAATTTTATTTATTTATTTCAACCACAGTTCTAGAAGCTAGGAATGGTCATGAAATATATTGATGTTTTTCCCAACATAATCATGCATTACTTTTGCATTTAGAAATATTGATGTTTTTTTCAACATAATTATGCATAATCATGCATGCATGTAAATGTCAACTTCATAAAGAATCAATGGCAACCACCACAAGCAATTATTGTTAAAAGAAAGAATACTTCGAAGGGAAGGCTCTTTCCTTGCCAATAAGAGTTTGATTGCTTCCAGGCCTTCCAAATGCTCTGGATAACAAATATGCCCGAAACTTTAACCCTTGGCTCACACAATGTTGAAGGAGCACCTTCCAGGGTTTGTTGCCTTCCACAACTTGGATGACCCACTTGGCACAGAAAGCCCATGCCAATCCTCCAAAATTGCATGGGGTACAACATACAGCACAAAGGGCCCAATGAACCCCAATGTTTTGATCAAATCTGGTGTAGAGAACATGTCAAAGGGCCTTCTGAGGGAAATTATGCATTGCTTGTGATGGAACCCAACACGAAGAGTAGTACACATGGGTGGCTTTGAGCACTTTGGTGCAGATTTGGAATTTGGTTGCTAACATTATAGGTTTGGTGATCCATTTATCTATTTTCTTCTCCTTTGGAGAGGCTTGGAAAGCGAAGGAAATGACCAAGAATTTAAAAATCTAGCTTGGCTTAATCTAGGTTTAGTGTTGAGAGGAGACCCATTCAGGGATAGGGTGTTGGCTCTACTTGTAGCATTGTGTCCTGGTCCCCTAGATGTTAGAATTAGAGGCAATACAAAAATTATTCAAATAGTGCATGTTATTATCCCAAGATTGTTGATCCTTTGCAATAGTCAAGAAAAAATTGTCAACAAAATGCCCATTGACTTGTTTGCCAACATTCAACTCAGGGAGAGGAATCCCTCAAATGTGTCCCAAATTGCTTTTGGATATAAGCAAATACCCTAGCGCCTATGCGACGAAGACATACAACATTGGTGCTAAAGGGCATCCTTGTTGAATTTTTCCTTGGATTTACAACAATTAGTGAAAAAAGGAAAGAAGGCCAATTAATACACTAGCAAGGAAGGTAGTCCCAAACCTTAAGGCTTTGAGGATAGCTAAAATAAGGGGCCACTCGATTAGGTCAAATACCTTTTTAAAGTTTTTTTTAATGAACACGACATCTAGGCTAGGACCATTCCATACCTATCCAAGATGTGATGACATTGTCAAGAATTTATCTACCCCAAATGAAGCCAATGTGCACTAATAGAATAATCTCGGGAAGTTTGCACTTTATCCACAAGGCTAGAGCTTTGGCCAAGATTTTGTAGGAGGTATTGATCAAGGTAACATGGTGCTAATTTGTGATAACCTCAAGATCATTAGCTTTGAAGATGAATCAAATGAAACCTTGGATGTTTACTACCTCAAGGGATCGACTATACAAAGCCTCATATATTTGAAGTGACTCTAAGCTCACAAATTCCCGAGGGGCCTTGTAAAACTTGCATGGAAACCCATCTAGGCCAAGGGACTGATCATTGCAGTAATACTGTAGATAACTCATCAAGGAAAAGCATTGCCTCACATGCTCTCTATTGCTTGTCAACATCTTATGGGGAATAATGTCAAGACATTTTTTGGTAGCCTCTTGTTGTTCCACTGACAACCCTTGGGATTGAAAAACTATTTGGTAGCCTCTTGTTGTTCCACTGACAACCCTTGGGATTGAAAAACTATTTGTTAATTCTCCACAAGTTTGTGCTCAATCTCCCCTAGGTTGGTTGACCGACCCACGACCATTTTCAAAGTAGAAATATATTCCCCACCCTCAGTGGTGAGGGATTTAAAAAAAGGATTTTGTGGGTTTGTCCCCTATTTTTAACCCATGAAGCTAAGCATGTAGCTTGATGCCTTTTGCTTAGTGAATATCATCCACCCTCAATGGATGACGTAGCTTTGCGGGCCTATGATGTTTATCTTCATCAAATGGGATCCATTACAGCTTGCAATAGGTCATCATGTTCATGACACATCGAATAATTATGGTCCTGTCGGATTTTGCATATTCACAACCATAACCATGCAATTGTACACTTTTTGCTTGATGAATATCATCCACCCTCAATGGATGGTGTAACTTTGCGTCCATACCTATTTATCTTCATTAATTGGGTTCCATTTCAAGGCTTGCAATTGGCCATCAAATTCATGATGCATCGTATAATTCCGTTTTGTCAGATTTTGGCTATATTGCAACCATAGCCATATAGAAAAGCCACGGTTCAAAAGATGGTGACATTCCACCAAGTGATCCACCCAAGATCCCCCCTTGGTCGAGGGATGAGACTCCACTTCGTTGGAATGAAGGCTAGGTGGCGAAGGCTTTGCAAATGAAAAACATTTAGAATATATAGAGTTCTTGGCATATGCAAAAAGAGATGGAGAACTAGATGGGTTGATGATCAGAAAGAGTTGTGTTGTCCACATGGATCAATCCATTGCCAATGGAGTAAAAGAGAAGGTAGTTTGCTCAGAGAGTAGGGCATGGTCCAATGGTTGGTAAATGTGCTTGGCCCCTTTGTGGAAGTTGGTCCAGGTAAAATAGAGCTCGAAAGAGTCCCATCTTTGTTTATAGTGAGGATCATAGAGCCCATGTTGGGTCTTCAGTGCCCACCATACCTCTTTCTCTGCAATTAGGAAATGAACAAGAAGAGATATGTCCTTGTTTTCTTGTCATCCACCGTATTAAAATCCACATAGATAATCCATGGGGTATTAGGGAGGTCGTCAATGATCTAATGCCAAAATTTTGCATGCTCTCCATTGTCATTGGAGGCATAGACATTGGCTAACCCTAGAAGTCAATTGTCCAAATTTAGAGGAATCCACACAAGTCTTTGAGAGGGGTCCATACCCCAGTGCACAACAACATTAACAAAGATTGGGTGAGACAAGGATTGTGACCTCTCCTTTCCCATTGGAATGATTAGAAAAAAACTTTAGCCCCAAGCAAAATGATTGCTAATGCACTAGGAAGCATTAAGTCTATAACTTTGACCTTTTGTAAACAAAGAATGTTTGCCCACTTAGAGAAGTCAACCCTTGAAAAACAATGTGCTTTATATTGGGTTATTGAGGCCCTAAATGTTCCATGAGATCACTATCATTGCAAACCATCCATATCTAGCATCTCCACCTTCCATATCTAACATCTCCACCTTATTGGACTCAAGGCCCTAAAGAGTGCCAAAAGGGTTAGCACAAGACACAGAGCCAATGCCCAAAAGACCCTAGGGTAACTTGCTTAGCCCTTTTGGTGGCACAATCAATAGATACAAATGCAACTTCTTGAGAGCTCAACTACGAGGGTGGAGAACAAGCAACCCCAGTTACCACCCCCTTGACTATGGAGTCAATTGAGGCCTTTCACATGTTGAGTTTTGGTCACATTGGCATTCTTTCCTTTTTGCACTACTTTCGTCCAAACCCCTTCACTCTCCTTGGGAGTCCAAGCAACTTTGGGCATGGAAGGGGTTAGTGGTGATGGGGCCTTTTCATTTTTGGTTTGAGCCAATAAAGGACAGTCTTGAATGTGATGGACAAGTGTTTGGCAGTTTTATGTACGGGATTGGTTGGCGATGCTTTCAGCTATCAATCTAGATATACACGACTTCCTTGAGGTACTGAGATAAGTTAACTCACACACAAACATGATGTTGAGGTCTAGGGCTGAAGAAATGTTCTAGTAATTCACAAATGAATTTCCCCAAAGGGACAGTGATCCATTGTAGGATTGACCAAAACTTTATTGGTAGGCCTTGGAAATCTACCCACACTGAACAAGTAAGCTGTGCTGTTTTATCAACCGAGAAATCATGGGTTCATTGGTTAAGGACCATAAGGATGTTTTTACAGAACCATAAGCTACGACTCAATATTTCCTTGACATGCTAATGATAGATGAATTGGAACAAGGAGAAGCCCTTACTAAGGCTTCGAGTGTGTGTGGTGCCACTGATAAGGCTCCAAAACCTCATGAACCCATTTTCAAATAATCGCTTCAGGGGGCACCCTTCCCACAAAATACCCAAGAATGGAACCTGCTTGAAATTCATGGCATAGAATAGCGTACTCAAGCCTAGAGAACTCAAGGTCAGGAGGGGATCATTACCTCGTGAAACACCTTGTAAACAAATTTCCTTAGGGCCGTGGATGCCATTGCCAGTCGCTGGTTCAGACTCATTGCCATGCAGGATCATAACAATTTCAAGTGAGGCCACCTTATGACAGGGGGCCATTGCCCTAACAAGCCAGCTAGGGCAATCAATGTAGAAACACAGGACAAATGTACTACCAATAGCCAAAAGATCGTGATCTTCAAGGCATTAACCAAACCCTCATTAAGATTTTCTGTAGGCTAAAGAATGAATCTCTTGAATCAATGTTTTAATTATTGTTTTGAGAGATCAATTATAAAATATAATATTGTCCGGAAGAGTTGGAAACAGAATTTTAAACCAAAACAATAAAGTTATTGATTCCGAAATTCTAGTTATCTTAAAATCCGCACTCAGTGCATAGATTTCGATTCGATTATGCAATATTTCTGAAAGTTTATCCTAGAATCTGCATTCAAAGCTTTGTAGAGAATTATAATTAATATATAATATTTCCGAAGGTTAAATCAATCAAAATAGGATCTAGCGCCAAAGAAATTGAATGACAGCTAAATGTAATTCACCTTTCTAGAGTGTGGGTGGTGGGCGTTGCAGGTGTGTACTTCAGTTGTAAGCGAAATGCACACCTTCACCCCTGGGAGGTTGGGGGATGGACACATTCATCCCAATGAATGTAACCCCCACCACCCACCCTCCCAAGGGCGGAGGAGAAAGTGAAGAGACATGTTTTTCGAGTAAAAATTATCAAATACAATATCAGCACTTGATACAGAAATTCTAGTTGATCCTAACATCTGTGCTTAAAATATGCACTTGGAGAGTTCATAGAATTTGATTTAATTATGCAATATTTCTGGAAGTTGATCCTAAAATCTGCACTAAAAGAATGTAGAGAATTTGATTTATATATGTAATATTTCTGAAAGTTGAACCAATGGAAATAGGACCTATTGCCCAAGAAATTGAATGACAAAACTAAATGTAGTTGACCTCAGAGGAAGGTGGATGGTGGGGGTGAAGGCGCACCTGGTGGTTGAAGATGTACATTTGTGTTACATGGGAAGGTTGGTAGCAATGTTATCAGAATCGGACCTGTTAACGAACCAGTCGACCCCAAAAACCAGAATCTGACAGACCGGTAAAAAACTGGACACGAAAAATCAGTGGACAAAAAATCTATAAAATATTCAAATTATATATATATATATATATATATATATATATTCATGTACATCCATGCAAATCCAAATGATTAGACACAAATACGCAAAGTTTAGGGTTTTAGATGGGGAAGAATTTAGAATTAAGTTTATGGTTTGTCTTTTGATTTTTTGTTTTCTTAGGTGAACTTAGTGGCACACACGCCTGTACAGTGTTGTATGGAACCGGCTGGTTCAGACTGGAATGACCAGTTTTGTGTGGAGCTCATTTGCAGTTTGAATGGTTGGTTCTGCCCGGAAACACCCTAGAACTGGTCCGACCAGCCAGTTCAGCTGGTTCTGGTCCAGTTTGATAACATTGGTTGGTAGTGGGGTGGGGGGACTGAAGTTGCCCCTCGTGGGTGAAGATGTGCATTTGTGTTAAGCAGGAGGGTTGGTAGTGGGGTGAAGGGTTGTTGGGGGTGAAGATGTGTATGTCTGTTACACAGGAAGTTGGATGGCGGTGTGAAGGTGTGCAGATCTTTGAGTCAATTGTATAACAAATGTACACGTTCACCTCCAGGAGGGTGGTTGGTGAGGCTGAAAGTGTGAAGGTGTGCAGATCTTTGAGTCAATTGTATAACAAATGTACACCTTCACCTCCAGGAGGGTGGTTGGTGAGGCTGAAAGTGTGCATTTGGTGTGCGTCTGAAGGGGTTTTGTCATGGTCAGTCAATGAAAGATAGGCACCTGGTCAAATGTTCATTACTGTTAAGAAAGCTTATTAGTTCAAAAGTTAAAAGACACAGAATAACCAGACAGTAAAACTTACAAAGCTGACCAGAATATGAAATCTAAATATTCCATTCAACAGAAGATCCTTGTGTAGCTGTTAAATATGTCGTCTCCTCAGTGAGTCCTGTTTGTTCTCAATGGGCTTCTCCCTGCTTTTAAATTCAGAGTGCACCATCCATCATTATATCATTATTCAGTCTTGATTTACGAGGCAGGCTTGTAGCATATGACGTTTTTTGCCATTTCAAATGATATACTGTCCTAGCGATGTAATTGTTTTAATGCGAAAGGTTTTTTTATTTATTCAATTCTTTGATTAGTTTTTTTCACAAATTTTGGGACAGAAACTGTGTCCGTCATTTTGGTCTCTCACTGATCATTTGAGGTGAATAATAATAAAGTAGTTAACCTGTGTTGGGAACATTTATCAATAGAGAGGTGCATGCACTAGACTTTCTCTTTCTTGAAATTTGTTACTTTTCTTTGGGAATCTGGCATCTGACTTCCTCTAGACTCTTCAGTTATCATCACTTCATATTGTTATTTAAGCAAATGCAGCTTAATTTGGTACTGCTAAGATGTTTTTCTTTTAAAAGCCCTAGATTCTGAAGCTTCGTTATTTCCCTTTCCGGGAACACATGTTAGGAAACTTCCGTCAGATAGCTTCAGAATGTTTTTCCTTTGAAGCCTGAAAATTTATTTCATCTTTGACGCACTCTGAGACACTGTTCTTTGGAGGGCCGTGTTGCCACCTGCTTTAGTTCCACTTTTGACTTTCAACAATTTTAACTGAGAAGCCCAGTTAGACTTCTTCACCCTTTGTGCCTGTACTGTATTTTATATTGCCAATGCCTCGTATTTTTTCTGTGCAACGCCGTTGACTCTTCATTGATAATTTTCAATAAGTAGGAAAAATTGTTTAATCCTTCTAAAGTCATTTTTCTGATGCCAACTGATGCAATCTTCCGAGGCTTAGTTCCAAGAACTCCTACATTTACCTAGGCTCCCGTCATCCGAATAGATTTGCCAGGTTTATTGGCTCTATGAAACAGTTATCAACTGTTTAAAACTGAGATTCTATTACCTGTTTCTCTCCCTCTGTATGGGATTATGAATCAAGGTGGTCCTCGGAACCAATTAATATTTTTCCTGTTGCTAGTCTCTCTCTCAGGCCACGATTACTTAGTTAAATTATTTTTCTTTGGAATTTCTATTCTTTGACCACCATTGCAACCATCTTACTGTGTCGATTTTCTCTCGGCCTGCCACTCTGCATTTTCTTTGATCCCGTCCGGAAATTGATCTTTCATATCCTTGATTATTCTCTAATTGCTAGATTTGTTAGGAGATTCGTTCCTTTGCATGCAGATTTCCTAACCTAACCTGCCTCAAGCTTTACTTCCATATTGCTAAAATTATCTTCAATCCATACCAATTGGCCCACCATCTCCTGTAGTAATATGTACAGTGATAGGAGACGAGTAGCTTGAGCACTCACTGTTTATTTACTTTGTCTGTACTTTTATATTCCATTAACCAACTTTGTGGTTACTTAGACATTAATACAATCATCTAATTTAAATTTCTTCTTCCAAAAATTAATTATTAATTTTTAAAATTTAAAATTTAATACTTACTCAAAATTTTCCAAGACGAAATTTTAAGCAGCTTCCAATTTTGTATTTTGGTGTATGACCTTAAAGTGTTTGTTTTATGGTGTGTATGAACTTTTAAAGTGTTTGATTGATTGAGACTTAGTTTTTCTCAAAGGCAAGGAATGTGTTTGGAATGTGTTAAGACCTAGAGGTATTTGACAAAAGTGGAAGTTTATCCCTTTACAAATTACCACCAGGTTATTTCAGGTGACAAAGTTTTATCACACAATGATGTAATTGCACACTTGGGTTTTAAGATTGTATCCATAAAGACTAGACTGGTAACTCTGAATATTGTAGGTTGTTTCATACTTTGAAAAATAAAAATACCTTCTAACTTTGTTGGACTTCATTCTTTTGAATACTCTATTTGAAAATTTTATTTTCATGAAAATTGTATAACATGTTTAATTTTTCTTCATTTAATTGTCTTTCCAAGGCTGTTCTCTTATTCCATGGGATGAAACACCTAATATTCTAAAATAGTAATCTCATAACTTGGTTGGTTAAGTTAGGATTAAAATAAGACTTCAATCCTTCATCTAATTGAATTGTTGTGATGCACTCCTCTTACTTTGTCTTTCTTTCTTGGGAAATATATATTCTAGAATTTGCATTAATTGTGAGTTTATGTATTTCATATTTGTAATTTTTTGAAATTTTATAATTATAAATAATATATGCTTTTATAATGAAGAAAGGATTTTGCTTGGAGATGTTAGGTGGTCATTCTTGCTCACATACCTTTTTAGTTAGGGTAATAATATGGGGTGCCTAGGGAGGAACCCAAGGAAAATAATAGTAATATACTTTTTAGCTAAGGAAATAATATGGGGTGCCTAGGGAGGGAGATACTCAAGGAGACTAACGGTATATATGTAGTGTTATGTATGAAGACCACTTTTAATAAATAAGGCCTAATGTGAGCACACTAAATGTGAGATGACTTGTTGAAGGTTTCACCTACTAGAAGATTCTTTTAGAATGTTTTTAGGTGATAGGTAGTATTATATAAAAGGGTGTAAACAATGTAATGGACATGTTGAGAAGTATTGTATTTGGAGTGTAGCTCATTGCGAGGTTGACCCCTCGAAGAGGTAAGTGGTTAGGAGTGGATCCCTTAAAATGATCTATTGTATGGTGTTACTTCACCTTAAGGGTTTTCATATAATAAAGTGGGCTTTCTTCTAGATCTTGTGTTGTGTAAAAAACCACCACTTCAAAAAAAAAATGCCCAAATAAGAGTTCAGGAGGCCATGATATTGTTGATTTAAAATCATGATTTTTTTAGGGTTTTTTCAAGAACCTCCACATGATTTTGCTGGTTTTTTAGCAATTGATGATGAATTTGCCCAAACAAATTGCATATCTAATTTCCTATCGTAAAATTAACCAATTTCAAAAAATAAACCCTCTGAATTGGTGCACTGGACGTGAATATATAATTGATTTAAAATCAACAATTCTTTAGGATTTTTCATGACAACTGTGAGACTACAAAGCTCATAACTTTTGACAGGGAACTTATACTGTTTCCAGGTCAGTGCCATTGGGTAGAGTATTTTAAGAGCTTTCTTTTGGTATGTTATATGTGGTTCTTTCGATGGATATGTCATGCTTCGATTTTTTTTTTTAATCTTCAATTCTTTGAGGTATGCAAGACATCAGGGACAATTGCAAAAATATTCAAGAGAACTTAGCTAAAATACACAAGATAGATCTTATGACAGACATCAAGACAAAATATAATAAAGAAGAATATGCTTGGTATAATTTTGAGTCCGCTTGTGAAGATTGGTATATGGATAGTTGTCATTTTTGGGATGACAACTTCCATCTTATGTAGAGCACATTATGGAGAATATTCAAGAACCTTCTCTGAATACTATTTTTTCAGTGTTCTCTTGTATTAGTATGTTATGCAACTAATTTTTTGGATATGGAGGGATCTATGTATTTGGATCCACATAATTAGTGTATATCTTTGGAGCATAATTTTCAGTTGGCTCTTGAGTTCTTATATCTTTAGCAAGGAATCTACATGAGCACTTGGACATGAGACCCAGGTTTATAGTGGAGTTTGGACTACTTCAACATGATGGCTAGCACTTTTACATGGGACCTTAGTTCTCCAGCCTACTTCAACATTCTTGTCCACATTTATCCATGAGACCCTAGTATATGGTTGCAACAAGCGTTGAGAACAACGCTTCTATAAGGGGGATGGAATGTAGTGTAGCTAGAAGAATAATATGGGGTACCTAGGGAGGTTCCCAAGGGGAATAATAGTAGAGATGTAGTGTTATGTATGAATGCCACTTTTAAGACCCAGTATGAACATAATAAATGTAACAGGACTTATTAAAAGGTTCCACCTAATGGAAGATTCCTCCTCTAGAATGTTCTTATGTGATAGGTAGTATTATATAAAGGGGTGTAAACAATGTAATGTGCATGTTGATAAGTATTGTATTTGGAGCGAAGCTCATTCAAATAGACAAGTGATCAGCAATGGATCTCTTCCTTACAATGATCTATTGTGTGGTGTTGCACTATCTTAAGGGTTTTCATATAATAAAGTGAGATTTATTCTATATCTTGTATGGTGACTTATTATTCATATCTTAGGTATTTAACATAAAATGTGAAAAAAATTATGAAGTGTTTCCATAAATAGATACACTTACAATGAAATAAATTTATGAAGTATTAAAAAAATCAGGAATGTGGCCAAACATTTGTTAGAAAAATCACGTTTTAATCTTCAAATCCTTTTAAAGGCACATTTACCTTTAATAAAAGTGCCTTAAAATTGACCCTTAACATGAAAATAAGTTTGAATTTTTTTTTCTCGTCAGAAAATCATGTTATTTAACTATTTTATCTAAGAGCACCATGTACAATCATAAAAGTGCAAAGGACAATGAACTCAAAACATGGCATTTGCAAGTTCAATTTAGTTATACATAAAATTGCTACAAACATTCTAAAGAGACATTGAATACATCAAGCGAAGTCATGACAAAAATGTGTTGAAAACCAAAAAATAGAATGAAACTAAATCTCACGACTTTTAATAGAAATGTTTGCACTCTTGAGTCACAAATCAAGGATTTGATGGAGGACCTGCCTTTACAAAAGGAGGCACTTCCTCTTCCACGACAAAAAGAGGTCGAGGCTTAGGAACATTGTCCAAAATGATATTATGGAAACTAGGGATTTTATTTTTGAAGCTCTCTTGTATTTTTTCTTTCATAGACCTATTGCATGAGGCCATTGCATACAAACTCTCTAGAAACTCCAAAGCTCTCTTTAATTTTTTTTGTCGTGGAACATTGTTTTCCTCCTTATCCTTGAATCTTTCACCAAACCCAACTAAAGCATAGTTAATTTTTCATTTTAAAGTTTGTTTCACTTAGGTTTCTTTATTCTCCAAAAGAACTTTTACCTTGTTGAGAGATGCCTTATTGGACCATGAACTTTTTGAACCATTCTCTAGGCTCAAAAGGATTATCTTGAACTCCCTTTCTTTTTTATGCACCACACTAAGATATTTAAGCATAGCAAAACAAAGACAAAGAATGGGATGTTAGAATGAATTTCTCACAAAGCTTTAAAAAAGAGAAGTTGAAAAAAACACAAATTTTGAAATGCACAATTGTCCTTGCTATGTAGCTTTAAAAAAGAGAAGTTGAAAAAAACACAAATTTTGAAAGGCACAATTGTTCTTGCTATGTGCTTGAGGGATAAATTGTCCTTACTATGTGCTTGAGGATCCAATAATCATAACAATGTTTTGTATATCATTGTAGTTTATTAGATGCCATCACAATAATAAATGAGCATATGAGAGATATATTTCCCTTTGAAAATGAATTAAAGGCGCTCTCTTATTATGAATGATTGCTTTCCAATCCTTACCCATTAAATTAAGTTAATGATGGATAAAAAAGGGGAGGGTGCACTTTTCATGACAATCAATAAATACCTAGCAACTCACTCATTAATGCTATATATGTTGGAATATATATTGTCGTCTCTAAACTTTGTGTATGTTGGGATATACATTTTCGGGTCTGAATATTGTATATGCTAGAATATATAGTGTCATGTTGTCATATACACCTTCAGATCTGGAAGTACTTAAGATACCATTGTGTTGGGATATATATTATTGGATTTGAAAGTACTTCAATTCAAACTATATTTTCTAGCATATACAATTGTGTTGGGATATATATTATTGGATTTGAAAGTACTTCAATTCAAACTATATTTTCTAGCATATACAATTGTGTTGGAATATATACCATCGGATCTTAAAATATTTTAGATCCAACGATATATTTCCTAACATATACAACATTAATGAGTCTACTATTGGGTACATAATGTTTGCTCACTTTTCAGTCCCCTTTTTCTATAACAAACCTCCCGTTCGTCACGACATCAACCTTTCATAACCAGTGCAATTTTTTTTTGTGTGTGCGTGGGTATAAGGGTAATAAAGACATTATACTCTGCGTTGCAACACGACGACGACACAACGCATGCAACTCACACAACAACACATAACAACCTAACAAGCACAAGAAGCATCAGGACGCAAAGAACGACAATCAACAGACAAAGATAACACTGACTACCCATCCATCATCCTTCTATCATCATCAATGCGATGTACCCTTCAGGACGCACTAGGTGCTCTAAGGGTGCCACTCGCCTCATATGTTCCCTTGCGCAACATGCCCTTCAGGACACACTACGTGCTTCAAGGGTGCCACTCGCCTCTTGACTGATTGGTAGACATCAATATAACCCCTCGAGTCAACACTCCGTCAGGTGAACTTGTGGGAGACTAAGGGCTTCTAAGGAATAAGGCCCCCGTCTTATTGCACGCCCCTTAGAATCATCGTGAGTGACTGTCGCAGTTTTCCCTCACGACATCGTGGGTCCTCTCGAACTAGGTAATCGCTAACCTACAGTTCGAGCCACGACGGGAGTGCTAGTAGGCTGTGGCAAGGCTGCTGTCCACACCTCTCCATCAACATATCTGGTAGTCATGTGCGACCCCTTTACTCCATATGTGAGTATGGTCGGCAAGCTATCGTCAGCCTGCATCATCAACAAATCATGTCAGAACATATCCATATCATATCATCTAGTCAGATGCACTAATATCACAGTAAAAAAATCAAACCCCAATGGCACACTCCCTGACTCGATCCGGAGTCCAAGGGGTTCCATCGATGCCTCCGCATCCTCAAGGTCCAAAACCCTACACACTTAGTAAAATCGAGTTAACAACACCTGTCTATGTCAAAGTGGTAAAACA
>ML784394.1:402917-414049 GCA_009831015.1 Picea engelmannii
TAGGGTCTTGCACTCATTATTGATATGATAATTGTGTAGAAATAGAGTGGTCGTTTACATGATTTTTTCTGATGGAAGTGATTTTATAAATTGCGGTAATGATGTCACTCAATTACTTTACTATATATTCGATAACATCAACATGTACTCTTTGTTTGGGGTTTTCACTCTCAATTCATTTCTAACCGATTTGTGGTTTGCAAACTGCTTTTGTTAACCAATTTCGTGGTTTGCCAAATGTTTTTGTCAAAGAAACAATTGTCAATTATGTGCAAGACATTGTTTCCAATCTACGTCAAAGCCTAAGAAATATCCATAATTATCCATTGCTTCCATTGCTTGATCTTTGTTGTAGCTCATAACTTGACCTCTCATTCTACTACTGAAAGTAAATTGAAGCACAATGAATGTTCTAACTGATTTTGTGGTTTGAAAAATGCTTTTGTTAACTAATTTTGTGTGGTTTGTGAAGTGCTTTTGTCGAATAAACAATTGTCGATTAGGTGCAAGAAATCATTTCCAATCTACTTAAAAGCCTAAGCAATCTCCACTATTATCCATTGCTTGACCTTTGTCATAGCTCATAACTTACCTCTCATACTATATTGAAAGCAAATTGTAGCACTGGAATGACAACAAGGATGTGTGCATCTAAGATGTCCCTATTAGATCCCTATAGAAGAAAGTAAGCAATTTTTTAAGCTTACATAATGCCTATGGTCACCATTAAAGTTTAATTTCACCATGTTTGTTGTGTGAACAATCCAACATGTATACCAATGGTAAGACAAAGGGGGTATATGAGGCATTAACTAAATCTAGACACTAGATTCGAAGTGCAAGTTCCCAAGTTAATGTGATAATGTCCTCCTTGTTAAAATAATTGATGTGCTTGTTTTCACCATAGACAATATCTCTATTGTCACCCATCCATAGGCACAAAGCCATCCCCGAGCATCTCAACCTTTGACAGAATTATTCCGGAAAGCCATACTAGAACCAATAGATAAACCCTAGCTGCTAACTGCATCAACAACTCAAGACAAGTAGAGTGCTACTTCTCCAAGGGTAGCGCACACGAGAGAGAGTCTCCATATCCACAGAACAAGAACCATACACAACTGCAGCAATTGGAACTGCACTACTCTCTCAAACTTGTGTCATACTTAGCAAGAATATCACCAAGAGTTTCACCAAGAATATCACCAAAAATATCATTTAGAGAGAGACCAAGACCAAGAGATGACCATACACCCTTATTCCTCCTTGCAGCTACAACTGCAACTCTCCACAAGACTTGTGCTCTGACTAGGTGTACGCATGAGCTAAAACGTCCTCTATTTATATTAATCTTTCCAATGACTTTTCTGGCTGGGCTGACCTGACTTTCTGGTAATTATATTTTTTGTTTAACTTTTTCCCGTGGAACCGACTTGTCTTTCTAGAAGATAATATTCTAATATTATTTATTCTTCTACTACTCTCTCAAACTTGTGCCATACTTAGCAAGAATATCACCAAGAGTTTCACCAAGAATATCACCAAGAATATCATTTAGCGAGAGACCAAGACTAAGAGATGACCACACACCCTTATTCCTCATTGCAGCTGCAACTGCAACTTTCCACAAGACTTGTGCTCTGATTGGGTGTACACATGAGTTAAAACGTCCTCTATTTATATTAATATGTCTAATGACTTTTCTGGCTTGGCTGACCTGACTTTTGGTAATTATATTTTTTGTTTATCTTTTTCCTATGGAGCCGACTTGTCTTTCTAGAAGATAATATTCTATTATTATTTATTTTGCTAGGCTGACTTGTCTTCTAGGGTTTTCACACATTTGTTTAGGGTTTCCCTTGCTTCCGGAATACTCCATTCTAGTCAAAGGTTACACGTGGAGGTTAATACCTCTCGCAGGTACTGTAACATCAACACTCCCTCCTAGCTAGGGAGGTATTAACGGTAATGGTCTTGAGCACACACATACCATTCTGTCGGTAGCATCATCATAACCACACATAATATCTCATGATCACGCAGATCAAGTCACGAGCATCATCATCACTATCGGTATTGTATGATAGCATCCTGGCATCAACATACATCATCGTTTGCATCATCTCTCGAGGCCATACTCAATCTGAGTAATCAAGCATGATGTTGACTAAGTCATGTGTTGCACTCAACAGAGTGTCTCGCATGAGTCACCTAGTCAACAGAGTAATGCAGGGATCATTCTTCTAATCTGGACATACGTCCTAGAAGAATAGTTGTCCCAACAGATGTTGAAATCCCCACAATGGGCTACAAGGACCATTCTTCTAATTTAGACCTACGTCCTAGAAGAATGTCACTCCTCCTAGATGCTGAAAGCCACACTATGGGCTACAAAGACCATTCCTATAGGAATGTCAGTCTTGGACTATTTTCCAATTGGGTCATATGTACTGTAGAGATCAATCTCTACCCACATGCCTTAGAAAATATCGGTTCTGTATCAACCACCCTAATCGGGACGTCGTGTCCTTAGGGGGAAGACTATTCAAACTGATCGGGCCAATAACTGTGCCTCGGGAGAATATCGGTCCAGAACCATTTTCCTAATCGGGCCACAATATGTGCCTTCGAAAAATACCATTCCATGATACGTTAGCAATCTGTCAATCTAGACCATTCTCCACAGGGAGAATGTCTGTCCACCAACAATTTGTTCTACTTGGACCATTCTCTGCCTGGAGAATGTCTGTCCACCAACACATCGACTATCCATCTAGCTGGAAATCATCTCCAACACTAGTGGTAGTCTCCATGGAAATCAGATAGTTGCATACAACTGCTACAATTCCATCCAATAGAACACAACCGTGTCTATCCATAGTAGTGCACAACTACTGCCCAGTGGTACACAACCACTCCTAGTAGCACACAACTACTAACCAGTGACACGTAGTGACTACCAGTGGAACACACCCACCACAATATCATACAACTATTGTCTAGATACATATAGTCTCCACAACAATAAAATCATATCATCTGATATCATCCTGCATCAACAATGTCATCAACTGCATCACCTCTAAGTTATACTAGCATGATGCGAATGCATCATATCTAATATGTACTGGCGTGATTTGGAGTATCATCTACATCATCTCTAAGCCGTACTAGCGTGACATATATAGCATGATGCCAATGCATCATATCTAAGTTGTATGCCATCTCTAAGTTGTACTTGCATGATGTAGATCAGTGCCTCACTATGTCACCTCTAAGTTGTATGATCATCTCTAAGTCGTACTAGCATGACATATCTAGCATGATGCCAATACATCATATCTAAGTTGTATGTCACACCTAAGCTATACTTGCATGCTCATATCTAGCATGACACGAGCCCCCATGCATCATCTCTAAGCCGTACTAACATGACATATCTAGCATGATGTCAATACATCATATCTAAGTTGTATGTCACATCTAAGTTGTACTCACATGGCCGTATCTAGCATGATGCGGCTCACCAAAATTGTCTCTAAGTTGTACTAGCATGACATATCTAGCATGGTGTCAATACATCATATCTAAGATGTATGCCACCTCTAAGATGTACTAGCATGATGCTCCTCAGGCCACTATATCAACAACTCCAACCATTTGTATCATATCTGAGTTGTACTAGCTTGATGCAAGCATCGTCTCTAAGTTGTATGACCTTCTCTAAGCTGTACTAGCATGATACAGATCCACAACTCACTGACATTCCATGATGCCACATAATCAGATCTCCCTCCCAACCGAGGAAGTCATTTCCTCCCTTTCAACCAAGGGAGCAATCTCCACGAGCCCCAACTTGTCCCTCAAGTATGCAAACTTTATCTTGGACAAAGGATTCCGTCAAAATATTTGCAGTCTGCTCATCAGTGGAAATACGTTGGAGAACCACTTCTCCTCTCTGGACTTTATTACAAAGAAAATAATATTGTATCTCAATGTGCTTCGACCTATCATGGAACATCAGATTCTCTGAGAGCTTCACACAGCTCTGGTTATCACAATATATCATGGTTGAATCCAACACTTGATCAAATAGTCCAGAAACTAGCTTACGGAGCCACACTGCTTCCGTACAAGCATCACAAGCTGCAATATACTCTGCTTATGTAGTGTTGAGTGCAACAAACTTTTGTTTTCTACTAGCCCATGATGTCATAGCAAATCCCACACTGAAACACATACCAGAAGTACTCTTTATGTCATCAACATTTCTTGCCCAATTTGAATCAGTAAATCCATGCAATTGTACATCATTGTTTGAGGCATATCTCAAACCATAAGTTATCGTCCCACAAAGATGTCTCAAGATAAGCTTTGAAACTATCCAATGCTCTTGTCTAGGTTCCACCTGGAACTGGCTCAACATGTTCACAACAAAGAAAATGTCTGGCCTGATATTCACCAAGTACAGCAAGGAGCCAATCAAATTCCGGTACAAGGACGAGCTTAATGGATCAGAATCAAAGTCTCTCAACTTCCTCAAATTTGTTACCATGAGAGTTTCCATGGATTTGTAATCCATCATCCCAAACTTCTGAAGGATCTTTACAATATACTTCCCTTGTCCTAGGAATACTTCACCATGCTTCTGCCATACTTCTAATCCCAAATAGTAGTGCATGAGACCAAGATCCTTCATATCAAATTCAGTGGCTAGCTCCTTACACTGAATAATGAGAGGCTCTGCACTAAGCTCTTAGAGTTTGCTTGAGTCCATACAAGGCCTTCTTCATACATGGGTTTCTCTCGAGTGTACCCCAAAACCTTGAGGTTGTTCTATGTATACTCAATTACTCCATTGAGAAAAACGATCTTTACATCCATCTGATGTAAACTCCAACCCATTGATGCTGCTAGAGATATGATGGCTCTAATAGATGTATATCTGGTAATCGGAGCAAACGTCTCATCATAATATTCTCCCTCCTACTAAGAGAATCCTCTAGCCACAAATTTCGCCTTGTATTTATCGATACTTCTATCCACTGCATGTTTTATCTTATAAATCCATTTAGGCACAATTTCCCATACATCATTTTTCATGATTGATATTCTTCCATCACAACTTATATTCTTTCCGCTTGACTGCTTCTTCAAAGGTGGAAGGTTCTGTAACTGGAATATAGCTTTGACTTCTTGCTTTCTTTGCTTCCTTTATAATTCATACTTGGTGAGACCATCTGCTTCACCACTGATGAAGTCATCTGCTCCATGCTTGCAACTGTCACTGTAGCTCCCTCCTTGAGTTATCACCCGTGACCTGCCTGGAACAAGAACAATAACAAAGCAAAATAGCAGACAACATTCTTCAACACTCCTCCAGTGTTGTGATCAATCATTCTTCCATAGTAACTTATTTGGAACAAACAAATACATCTCCATGGTAACCTCCATGAAATCCTGTAAGATAACATGCCCGAGACAAGAACAATAAAAGTATTTCCAGTATAATAGAATTTTAATAAGAACATATCTATGGTAACAAGAATGAATAACAATTTCATGATGATCAACATAGTATGATCAATGTGAACTGCCTGGGAGCAAAACAAGAAATATATCTCTAGAGGAGATGTTAGTTCATTTTGAAAACAAGTACAATAAGCATCTATATCAATAGTATTCACATGCCATCAAGTATTCATTACATCTAGCAGTAATAGAACCTTTCAAAGACTGCTTTCACAATTTTTAATGTAGCAACTATCAATCTTGATATGTGCAAATTGAAAACTTATCAGTTTAATCAAACCTGGAACCTGAAGCCTCAATTGTTATGGAGAGTGTGCTTGTTCCTTTGAATGTACTGAATTCAAGATAACTTCTTGGAAAAGGTCTCTAGTACATTCCCTACAAACATACACATGCTTTGAAGTTGATATAACTTGAAAAGCATATACAAGTGCATACCTTTGAAATCTCTTTGTAGCATCATCCAACTTGTCTTTCTAATATGAAACTAGACACCATCTTGACAAGACGAGATTATAAACTGAATCAGAAGGTTCAATGATTAAAACAAGCTAGAAATTATGAAATTTCAACTTTGACCACAAAGTCAACCTTTGACTTTGACTTTGACTTTGACCAAAAACTCAAACCTGACGTTTTTGCTAGTTGAGGGTGCCAAGAGATGCGCTAGGCTAGGGCACACTAGGATGTCAAAGAAATATGCCAAACACTTCACTTTAGGTTCATGAACAAATGGGTTAGGGTTTGTTGCCATTGCAAAACCTGATTGCAACTGCAACTGCAACTGGTGCTATAACGAGCTTGACAATGAACTTCCCAATAAACCTTCCAGTGGTTAGACTATCTAAAGATAGTGTGGGCCCATAACCTGTTAAAATAATTGATGTGCTCATTTTTACAATATACAATATCTTTATTGTCACACATCCAAGACACAAAGCCACCCCCGAGCACCTTAACCTTTGATAGAATTATTTCAGAAAGCCATACTAGAACCAACAGATAAACCTTAGTGCTAACTACGACAACAACTCAAGACAAGTAGAGCACTACTTTTCCAAGGGTAGCACACAAGAGAGGGAGTCTCAATATCCACAGAACAAGTACCATATACAACTGCAGCTATACTACTCTCTCACACTTGTGCCATACTTAGTAAGAATATCACCAAGAGTATTACCAAGAATATCACCAAGAGTTTCACCAAGAATATCACCAAATGTAACAACCCTACTTAATTAATTAAATATTTAATTAATGAATATTAGTTTAATTATTTAATTAATTAATTTCATAATTAAATATTTGTTTAATGAATATTAGTTTAATAAATTATTAAATTTTATTTTGGAGATATTAATAAATTTTTAATTATTATTTTGTATCGGTAGATGGACCCATTTATGAAAGGGGGGATAAGGTAGTTGAGATTTAATGGGGGGATAAGGTGGGTGAGGTTTAATGAAGGGAGAAGGCGATGAATAAGGAAAGGGGGGAAAGGAGGATAAGGGAG
This sequence comes from Picea engelmannii, assembly GCA_009831015.1. Classification (NCBI taxonomy): domain Eukaryota; kingdom Viridiplantae; phylum Streptophyta; class Pinopsida; order Pinales; family Pinaceae; genus Picea; species Picea engelmannii. The sequence continues at coordinate 409,963 of ML784394.1, forward strand.
GGGGAAACACTCGAGAAGAGGACTTTTGTTTTGGGAGCATTATTTTCATATGGGAGGACTGTATTATTGGTTTTGCTTGAGGAGCTTGTTGGAGGACTGTCACAGGGGGGCACCTATTGCTGGGAATTTTGGGCTCAAGGGCTAGATAACCGTAAGGAATCCTGGAGCTAGGGAGCCGGATAGGCTGTTCCTAGCTGGCTGGGAGGTTAGTTGATTTTGGGCAGAGCTTCAAGCAGAGTTGGAGAACAACAATAGCATCAGTTGGAGGTATGTATTTTCATTATTATGTTGTGTTATGTAGTTTATTATCATGATGTTGAATATGTGGTTTATTATCATGCTGCTCATAAATTTTTAATTCTGTTGAACATGGTTATATGTTGAATAATGAATGGTTATATGCTGAATAATGAATTGTAAAGAAGTTAGGATAGCATTTCTCTATTTAAACTTATGTTTTATAGGGCTCCGCTTGGAGAGGCCTTACACCAAAAATATCATTTAGAGAGAGACCAAGACCAAGAGATGACCATACGCCCTTATTCCTCCTAGCAGCTGCAACTACAACTCTCCACAAGACTTGCACTCTCACTGGGTGTACAAATGAGCTAAAACATACTCTATTTATATTAATCTGTCCAATGACTTTTCTCGCTGGGTTGACCTAACTTTCCGGTAATTATATTTCATGCTTATCTTTTTCCTATGGAGCCAACTTGTCTTTTTGGAAGATAATATTCTAATATTATTTATTCTACTAAGACGACTTGTTTTCTAGGGTTTTCACACATCTGTTTAAGGTTTCCCTTACTTCTGGTATATTCCATTATAGTCAAAGGTTACACGTGGAGGTTAATAGCTCCCGCAACTACCATAACATCAACACTCCCTCCCTCCAATACTAATGTTACCAGTGATATTGGTGTCAAGCCTTGTGGACCCTCTCTCATGTGTGGTTGTCATCTATTGTTACTATAGTTGTAGAGTTGGATGTGGTTTTTGTTCACTAGCCCACATCTTCGTTGTTGGGGGAATAGTGGTTCATGCATGGTATCTTGCTTCTAGATTCTCTATAACACAAGATGAGAGTAACATGTTAATATTAGAGATATAAGGCTTACCCATGTAATAAAGTCACCTTGGTGACTTTAGATTAAAATTTTTGGGTTTTCGTCTTTTAGGGATTTGGTCTCTCAAGCTCTTTATAAGAGCAATGACCCTCATTATAATCTCATTATAATGATATATCGTTTGATAATAATATCGTTCAATTTTTATGGAGATAATATTTTCAGTATCGTAACCCTACCTAGGGTTTCTTTGGTTCTCGTAATATGGTATCAAAGCAAGATGGTTAGAGGTGGAAGCTTGAATCTCATAGGGTTCAATTATTTGTTTGAAATCATGGGTTGATTTAGAAGAGCCGCCATTGTAGTTATGATTTAGCCGCCATTTAGAGATATATGTCGTCCAGAAGAAAGTCGTCGCAAATGCAAATGCCCATAGCTTGTCCGACGGGTTCGCCTCGACTTCCATCAAATTGGGCAACATGTCCTCCACCCTCTAATCCTAGAAAGAATAACACGTCCTCCCTGGCCCCACGAACATCCTCAGTTTGAAATCCATCACGCGCTTGGAAAATATGTTCTCGAAGTTGAATCTAGCAGTGGCGACCCTAAGCTGCTCGAGTGAGAATTCTCTATAAGCGGGTCTCGTTTCGACATCCATTCTCGCCGACAATATCTCTTGCTTCCTCCAGAAACTGCCATATTTTTGTAGCTGTTGCAACATTATTCCATGCTCTCAATTACAACACGACCAGGGCTGTGATTCGACGAATGACACGTCAAGCACATCAAACCAACGACCTTCCTCGACTCTGATCCGACCAACACTTTTTTCTTAGCATTTCCGTAGGCAGAGTTAAAGGAAAAAAAATCAGATCTGATCAATCATGGAGATGTCGTTAAAGAAGTACTCGGGTTTCAATTTCCATACGTAGAAAGTGAAGATCCAAATGCAATTAATGAATAAAAACCTTTGAGGAATTGTCAAAGGAACTGAGGCAGAACCTACAGATCCGAACAAGTTGATAAAATGGTAGAGCAGAGATGATAAAGAAAAATCCATTATTGACTTTTCCCTCTTAGATTCATAGCTATATCGCGTAGATTTGGACAGATCTTCTAAGGAGATCTGAGAAAATCTCAACAAGTTATTTGGGGCACAAGTAGTGAATGCAAAATTTTCCCTGAAATTACAGTTATTCAGTGTTAAGATGCCAACTGAAGCCATCATGTCAAGTCATTTCAACGATCTAAGATCTATTATTAGACAGTGTGCAAAAGTCAAGACAGTGGTTGATGAGAAGGATGCAAGGCTATTCTCTCAAACAATTTGTTACATAAATACAATAGTGCTATCTTTATCTTGACTCAGGTACTTTCACAAAGTCTGGATGAAACGTTTGCAACATTGCTAGCAGAAGAAAAGAGAACCACTAGAGACGATAGTCAATTAGAAATTGCATTCTATGCAAGAAACAACCGTAATAGATCAGCAAAAGACAAAGAGGATATAGAATGACACTATTGCAAAAAATTGGGTCATACATCTTGGAATTGTAGGCAACGAGCCAATGGTGTTCTTAAGCTAAAGGTCAAAGATATACAACATATAACAAGTGTAGCCATGATTGAAGGTCCACCAGATGTTGACAATGGTGAGGAATATACTGAAGCAAAGAGATTTTATGCATTTTAGGAAGCCCGTGCTTTTAAGAAGAAGGGATCATTTAACAACTCAAAATGGATTGTTGCCTAGTTAGTTCAAAAGTTGTGGATCTAAGGAAAGATCCATCATTAGTTGGAGAGACATGCATGTGGATTGCAGTCTACTAGTGAGGTTACACAACATGCATGTGGATTGCTATCTAGTAATTGACTTCAGAATATTTGTGATTTGAGAGTTCGGAGAGGTGGAATCCAAGAACTCGAGAATTCAACTCAGCAACTACATTGTTATGAGGCTTATGAGGTAGCTTGATAGAGCTCAAACTAGTCCAACAATTGTGTTCAAAGAAGAAGCTTCTAAAAGATGTTACTGATGTTTAGTGTTCAGTTTATGTGTTTTACATTCACTCTATGTATTTGATTTCAATTAGTTATTTTTCAGCACTGTACGCCTTATGCGAGGGTATTAGAGATATAAGGCTTACCCATGTAATAAAGTCACCATAGTGACTTTAAGTTAAAAGATTAGGGTTTTCGTCTTTTAGGGTTTTGGTCTCTCAAGCTCTTTATAAGAGTGAGGACCCTCATTGTAATGATATACTATTCAATAATAATATCGTTTAGTGTTTATGGAGATCATGTTTTCAGTATCGCAACCCTACCTAGAGTTTCTTTGGTTCTCGTAATAGTTAATGGGGCAATCTATATGTAGTTTATTCTACAACAAAAATGACATGTTAATGGAACAATCTAATTGCAATCTAATTGGCAAATTTTTATTTTTGAATGTGAATCTTGACACATTGATCAACATTGTAGCAAATATGATCTTCGTATATGCTAAATAGGAAAATCCTTGCGAAAGTATACAACCACTAAGGGATGTCACACATAAGCAATGCTCAAAGCAGTTGATTTGCATTCGTTCATAGAATAGTTGATATGCATATATTCATACTCTATTTCACATGCAATCTTTCTAGGCCATCAAACTTTGATATGCATGTGCATTTAATTTGATTATTTATATTATTGTATTATATGTTATGTTTAAGTAAAATAATTGAGTTATAACATCTGTAAAAATATACATTACCTCTAGGTAGTGTTAGAATATAGAAGATGGTTTGCTCGTTTTACCATTGACGATACCCTCGTCACCCAACCACAGGTCGAAGCCTCCCTCCGAGCACCTTAACCTTGACTGAGAATTCCTCCGGAAGCAAACCCTAGGCTAGATAGCCAAACAAAGGGCAGTGCATCTCTCCCCAAGGATAGCGCAACACAAAAGACTGATTAGATAGTCCCAAACCCTAGCCAAGAGATATCCAAGCCAATACTGAAACTAACTGCTG
>ML784394.1:419231-429946 GCA_009831015.1 Picea engelmannii
CACCAACTGGGAAACTGCTGCGCAGAACTGGCTCTGTCTGCAATTGTTGAGATGTGACAAATGAGAACTGGCACCCTGTATTTATAGTAATCATGTCAGTTTACTGGGGCCGACTTCTCTTTCTGGGTATGTGTCTGTTCAGTATATTATTATTAATTATGGCCGACTTCTGCTCTTGGAGGCTAATAGCCTAATATAAATTTTCTTCTTGAGCCGACAAGGCTTCTAGGGTTATTAACCAACTCATTAAGGTTTCTCTTGCTTTCCGGAGTCTTCTATTCTCGTCAAGTTCACACATGGGGGTAAATACCTCCCGCAGCTACCATAATATTAACAAGTAGCCCTGCTATCAACATGATTGTGGGCTAATTACATTGACAAACTTTTTATACTCACTCAGTTATATTAGTTAATATCCCAAATTCATTGAGCATAATAGGAGTGGGATACAAATGTGTTCTACCTCCCTATCCCCTCAGTGAACACTAGTTTCTGCTCTTTTGTTGTGCACAAATGTGCTTGGGTGTTAAGTACTATACTTCTTTGGTTTCAATAATTAATATTGCATCCCATATAACATATTCTCATTTCAAAAGATTTAAGAATGTTAACATCGAACATCACAAAATTCTCCTCTCTAAAATGGCCACAACTAAAAAGGAAGATAACCAATAGAAACAATTATTCATAAATTGATTCATGTTCCGACAAGAAACACAAGATTGTTGAGCCTTCATTGCCTTAGTTGGTCTTTTTGTGTTGTACTTCCAGTACAATCAATAATAAATTACGACAGGTTTGCTTTAATGTCTTGAGGTACTTGTGGCCATGTACCATTTATCACTTGAATTTCAATATGGAAATTATTATCCATATTGTTTTATTCTCTATGGCTTCAAAGTCACTATGATAATTGTTTCAAGGTTGATTTATCTCTGGTTAAAATTTATAGGCAGACACCACACAGTGTACAAGACACAATGAGAACATGATGAGTGCTTGAGAACCCCAGCAATATGTTGAAGAGTTCCCAAAGGGATTAAAAGGATCATGAATATTTTTTGGATTATTATAAACTCAATTTATTATGGTTCACACATAGAAATATGTTTCATGTCTTTTAATAATGGTTTGATAACATTTATAACAACCGAAATTGCTTTTAAAAACTTAATATTTTTTGTCAAACACTAACTTACGTAAACTTTCAACTTACTAGTGGAAATTATTAATATTTGTTAATAATTTTATTCATAAACTTTTAACTGAAAGCAAAAATTGATAATATTTCTTAAATTAACTTCTCCTAGTAATTATAAAGTTGGACATTATCTTTTATGCAAATTGAGTGAAAATGTGTCTATTCCTTTCAAGATATTGAAAATGTTATATGTTTTATTATGCTGCACTCATAAGTAACATGTTGAGTTCATAATGCATATACATATATTGTTGTACTGGCTTTGAGTTTTGTTGTTGACATGGTCTTGTGGCTTGAACAATCTAGGGTCTGCCCTTGGTACTATCCTTAGAATAAGGGGAAGTGCCTAGAGGTTTTCCCTGGAATATGTCCCATAGAAAAAAAAAAAAAAGCTGAACTGTCACTGAAATTTTGTTGAGTTGCTAATTGACTTAAGTCATTTAACTTTGCTTGTAACTTACAGTAGCAATCTATCTCTGAATTTTGATTTCATAAAAGAATATTGAGGTTCCTATTAAAGTCAAAATAACCCATCAAAATGGGCTTGATTTTGTCCTGTAAACAACCAATAAATGCATACAACCTAATACACTAAACAACAATGCTACGCAGAGTAGCAAAGTCCAAAATGCATACAACCTAATACACTAAACAACAATGCTGGCAGCTGGCGGGTAACATCTAATTATTCTGATATAAGCCAGTACACCGTAATATGGTTTATTTCAATAAACATGTTAGAAAGCAGGATATCACCTTTTAGATGCGATACCATGATTAGTATATCCTGCAGCAAACAAACAGACATTTAAAAAATCAAGTTTAACCAAGTAAAAATAACAACATCATGAACTAAAGGGCCGTTGCATCCTTAATTTTAGAGAGAGCTTCCAAAAATTTCTCTCCTCTTTCAAGACAACCAAAAGGACAGGATGCCGAGATGAAAACTCTCAGTGGAATGCTAAACGTAAGAATTCTGAGCTCTTTGTCGACAAGCTCTGAAATTGCAGTGCCTACTTAAACCAATTTCAGTCTCGAGAATCTACACCATGCTTAAACAGAATGGCAAGGAACTCAATGATAGATAAATGAGAACGCAGACAATAAGAAAAAAGTAGACCGTGGCACAAATAATAAGAAAGTAGGTTAGAATAATTCTTATTTTACAATGAGATTCCTCAAACTTTCTATCTGTGGTTATTTCTACTTGTTCTGTAGAAATCTTCTCTAGCTATTTTCTTAACAATGTACTCAATCACTGTCCCAATCCTCATCATTCTGCTTCTTTCGTTTACTGATGTCAGCATCACTATCTTCACTCTCCCAGTCCGTTTCCCCATCTGTACCCTGTCTTGTGCCTCTCCCAACCACATCTTCGCCACTGTCAAAGTTATCACGCATGACCATCTCACCTCTCTTTGTGTCGCAGTCAACCTCTTCTTCACTGCTCCAATTATCATACATGTCATTCTTATGCTCTTTGCCTTTGTCACTGATCTCATCCTCACTATACTGGTCACTGTCAATGAGATCATCCCCACTATCCCAATCCTTGTCCATGCCCTTTCCTTTTCTGCTTCTGTCCATGGAATACATCTGGCCTCTTCCAGTTCTAGTGATCATATCTTTCTGATGACTTCTGCCTCTACCCTCCCTTCTGTTACTACCATAGTCCATCTCCTCACTATCACTGTCACCACCTTCCCGCTCATGTTTTCTGCTTTTGACAGTATCCTCATCCTCAGTATCCCAGTCATCATCCATGTTTCTCATCCCTGGGCTGCCATTTTCCATAACCTCATCTTCACTGTCCCAATCATCATCCTCATCTTTGTTTCTTCTGGTCCTATCAAAGCTACCCCTCTGGCTTCTTCTACCTCTATCAAAGCTACTCCTCTGGTCTCTTCTACCCATATCGAAGTTCTCTCTCTGGCCTCGTCTATTTCTGTTATCAATCTCTTCACTATCCATGTCCAGAATGTTCATTGCATCTCTTCTGCCTTTCTCAGGCATGTCTCCACCACCCCATTCATTACCACCAGTTGGCCTATCCCAATATCTGATTGTTCCTGCTTCTTCCTTTTCTGCAGCCTCTTCAGCGGCCCATTCATCATCCGCTGCGTTTTCTATTTCAGCAATAAACCTATCTAACTCTTCTTGATCACTATCCTCAGCAGGGTGTGTTTCCTGCTCATCACTTTCAGATAGTGAATCTTTATCCCCATGAAACACATATGGACTGCCTTGCTTCTCATCAATTGCTCGGAAGAAAGTTGATGCAACCTTCTGGACACTGGCCATAGCAATAGGGTCCTCAGGATTAACACCCATTCGCCTAAGATGTTGCTCAATTTGCTTTATATTTATCTTCTGAGACTCCAGGGCTTGCTCAAATCTGGCCTTGAACAGTGCCTGCACAGCAAGAAAAAAAATGTCATTCACATTGCACATTACTATGAAATATATCCAATAGATGAAGTTAGTGTGGATGCCAACTTGGGCAAAATCCAAGGCACAATAGACACTGCTTTTGGCCCAAAAGTCTCTTCCAAACTACCTGCAATAGCACACTTCCCAAAGGCCCCTTATTATAATGCCTAAGATCCTCTTTATAATGAAAACTCCCACATTTTTTCGTTAATTAGACTGATTGAAATAATTATTCTGACAGACATTTTTATTAACTCACTTTTTATCAGTTACACTGACTGGTATAATTAAATCGACTGAGTTAGACTGACTGATTGACCCTTTTTTGTCTTTGAGTACCAATAACTAGTGCTGCGCTGATTATCCTCAGGTATTGTAATGCAACCTCCTTCTACAGGGATTCATCCAACGGAGAGCTACCCTTCATAGAGATTGCAGGACATCAGTTTTGTGACATGCATTGATCTTTGGTAATGTTTGGGATGACGACTTTATATACTTTGTGGTGTATTCATTGTAAATGTGTCTTTGAAGGTGTGATTGGGTCTGACCAATTGTTGGTTGTACATTTAACTCGCCAACCATCAGCCATGTCACCGGCCATCCAACATATTGTACATATTCTAATTTCTTAACATTAAATAGCCATGTGGTTCCATCGTTAATACAAAATTGATTGGCCCATTACAAAATCAACAAAGCTCGCTGTAATGAATATAATACACCATAAAGCATGATAACTCTGAATACACACAAGGCACACCAGAAATGGGTGTGGAGCACAACTCCCCAAAGTATTGTAATGATGAGTTGCATAATAAATCCTTAGATATTAGGAGAACTCCAAATAACCCAAATACATCCCAATACAATAATCATAAGTCAATGTGTGTAACTCTATTGACCTCTTATATTATATACACGATGGTTTTCACTCATTGCACCTGCAAGCCCACTACCGGGCCGGCCAATTAGGGTCATCATATAAATTACACTCACAGGGGCGGGGAGTGGATATGTGCCCAAAAGAGTACGTTTTATATATGCTGGTGAGTGAGAAGATCTCAAAGGCATGTACACTATCAATGCTTGATAAAAAAAATCATGCAATTATTTTTACATATCAGTCAATAAGTACACAATTGAAATGGAAGTGTTTGCTGATCTACCACACATGAAGGACTCTATCTGGTCGATTTCTTCATCTTCATTCACCCGTTGTCACGAGGCTAAAGAATCCAAAAATCATGTTGATTTACCACTGAGATACTAATGAAAGTGTGTGCATGTACGGAAGCATATACATAGTTATAGGTTTTCATTTGTGCACAGTTTTAACTCTAGCGTTTTCAGAACATAGAAGAAAGTAAAGAAATTCAATGATATATTTCTTGTGCGTCAGTCTGTTCCTAAATGTATAGATGAATAAAATTTACAGAGAGAACTCATTGACCAAGGCATATAAAAATAGTCTGGAGAGAAATTGAGCTCGCACCTTTCTCTTGGTCAGAGTATTGACAGGAATTAAAACCTTTGGCTGACGGTAATTTCTCCCACGATACATGATGATGGTCTTGACATCATGTATGTTAATCACAGTGCCACCACTCAACCTTGCCAACATAATTGCCATGTCTTTGATTTTCTCCTTGGGAAAATTGTCACAACATACTTGGACAGTCTCATGGAACTTCCAGTGTAAGTGCATATTCTGAACTACACCTCCAAACACTCCACGCACACCGACAGGAACATAGTTCTTATTTCTAAAACCGATCTTTCTTAATGCTTGGAGCTGCTCAGGTGTTAATAACTCTGGATCATGTCGAGGTGGGGGAAGCTCAGGTAGCTCGTACTTCTTCAATCTTTGCAACAATAAAGCCACTTTTTTCTTGGCCTTGTATGATGGAGGGCAAAACACAAACCAAAATTAAATTAGTTCCTGGACAACATAGATCCCAATTAAGCAAAAATGAAAAGACAGCCCATAATCATGAATTTCAGTTCTGCCAGCATTGCTTATTCCCTTTTACATGAGCTTCAGTTGAGCACAAAGAATAAAAAAGCAAACAGCGAAATAGAAATAACACAAATCCACTCAAGCAGCAAAACAAGTACACTTTGACAAGCTAATCTTGACAGCATCAAAAGAAGATTTGCCCTAGAAAATGTTCTTCCCAGTAGATAAGATAATTTTATTAATGTCCAACAAAAGACCAAAAAAGTAGGTCAAAGGCACTAAAATAGTACATCTAGTGTTGGTATGAAGTGGGAGTGCCAAGACATCTCCTAAAACAATATTAGAAGCAGAAAGATAATAAGATCCAAGAGCTGGCTGGAGACTAGCTGCTAAATGTCTAGCTTCAGAAAGCTAAAGTAAGCTAAAAGAGAGAGTATAAGATAAGGTGTCGGTACAATAGAAGAGGTATTTAAGAGATCATGGTGGAAACAAGAGGTAAGGAAAATAAAATAGCTGAATGTTAGATATATCCTGGAGTGCTTCTCTTAAAAATGCCATCATAGGACAAAGCTGTTTGATTTCTGCACCTGTGCACTCTTTCTTACAGAGCTTTCTGTTGCTATAGTCAGCTGTGTGAGCGAGAATTGTTATAGCAAAATTTCTACATGGCAGTGCCTGTCTATTCATGATAATGATTATTGTGCTTACAAAAATGAGTATAGCCAATTACTTCTTCCAAAGAGAGACTTGGAGGTCACTATTATGCTCAAAAGTTCAATAAGTACTTAAATAGTTGTTTGATGAATGACACCGGGTCTTTGTTATACTCTTAGTCTTCTCTTTGATTGGAAATATTCACTCTATGGTAGCGATTGTATCTCCTCGATTTCCTCTTACTTTCTCTCTAGTGCCCACAATTGAATTGGAAATGAAATCAACACTTATTTCAGATCATCTACATCAGTTTGTTTTTGTGTGTGGGTCAGTGGGTGGGCAGGGAGGTAAGAGGCATCAAGCATTATAACTTCTGAATCACCTTTTTTCTGCTCGGATCAAATTTATTAATAATATAAATGATGATGAGTCATGTCTCTTCAAAAGCATGTGAATATTCAATATCTATATAAATGTCACATGCCATTGTATCCTATCACCAATCACTCATATTATTGATTAATACAAAATATATTTTATTTATCCTACATGGATTTCCTTCCCCTCTCCTATTTGGATTGGATGTTTTATAGTTAACAAACATACTGTTCATAGCAGTGGTATCACAGCCCAACTTGGGCCAACATTCATGGGATCATTTTGCTGACCTGTGGTCAACAACTTCTGGCTTGTGGCCAGATTCTTTCCTTGGTACAGAACCATTGGACTGTGGCCATAAATCTTTTAACCCGGGAAATTTGAAACTCGCAAATACTAAAAAGATAGACACACAAATTTGAAGAAGTAAAGAGCCCATAATTGGAAGAATATGACAGTGACCAGGGCAACTCAAGGTGGTCTTATTAATCATTCTGGCACAAGCATCTACAAAAAAATTATCAAAACTCTGCTGCCACAAAGAAAAATCTGACAACAAAAGCCATTATACATTATCTGCATGACAAAGAATACTGTGAATAATTTCAGAAATCAATTATTGGAATTCCATCAAGTGAGGAGAACCACTCTCTTATACTAGTCTAAATCTGGGATACAGGAGGATCTGGTAGCCACCATACTTCAGAGCCATCGTTCAGACTCCAGAGTGCTTGGATAAACAAGCTATTTGTCAACCAAGTCATCACAACCAGGACAAAAATCACTGCAACTCTAAGTTGTGGTTGACTTGCTACCATTGTTGCTGCTGCATCTGGATTCTGCAAAATGTGAAGCAATAAGGAAAACTGGGCTGTTATTTAGCCAAGTCTCTGCTGCCACACTCAACTGTCATGGACATCAACCCATATATTCATCACCATTAAATTCAAAGTTAAGAGATTCACTGGAAAGCAGTTGTCGTCGAATCAGGCATCAGCTAGCAGAAGAACTTGGTTGATCTCAAGCTTCAACATTGAGAAAAATCGTGAGCAATAAAATAGTTACAAGGGAAAATATATTGCCTAAGTCAAAAAAGGAATCAAAAGAAGGCAATTTTTGGATATATATTTTTGGGTAACGATATCTCTTTTCCTCCTGAAGTTCATCACTCCAATATGTCTTGCATCAAATGGTTGCTATGTATTTTAGATGCTCAATTCTTATTGAGGGAAAGAACCTCAACAATGAGTGGTTCCAAATAGTTGCATAGACCTAGAGAAGAGTTGCCTCAATAATATAAGTCAAGTAAGTGGGGGTTTGACAGATGACTGAGGATGGGGATGGAAGAAGAAGAAGAAGAGATGTTAGATTTTTTATCCTATCTGTTGGAATCCTGGGCTGGGAATCCCATTTTTTCCTTGCAATAAGCATTGATTGAGGCTTGTAAGGTAAAGGATTTGGAATGCAGATCTCTCTCTCAATGATTTCCTTCATTTCCGTGATTTTAGGATAAGTAAACTGCATGACCTATAAAACATACAACGAACCCAAGGAGGAGGGAGCCTTAGCAAGGGGGCTTTAAAAGACCTCCATTCTACTCACTCGATCCCCCTAGAGAAGTCAAGGTCGACTCTTCAAAGAAGGCCAAGAAGATACGAAACAAGAATCTATGATGGGATAGATAGGAATCCTCAGGGCAACTTTTAAGTGGGAGATTGGATTGGTCATACCCAGGAATCAGAGAAGGGATTTCAGGTCATCCTTCCTTTAATCCAAACCTCACTCCATAATGGTTGGATATGGCAACTTAATTTGGCAGTGATGAAGAAAAGCAGTGGGGATGCAGGAGTTCATAAGACCTATCATGAAACAAAGGAGGAAAGGAGAAAGACAAAGGAAGATCAAGCTGGACTTCGATCATCACCCTATCTTCATTTTTCTGGGAGCACGTACAACACTGAACTGATGAATGAGGGAGCGATTGTGAGCCTCCAAAGGGCATGGAAGGAAATGGAAAGAAGGTGATAGATACTGGGAGGCAAAGCATCTCCACCTACTGACAAGGATCAAAGGGAGCCAGAGAATCTGCCTTTGCACACCTAGAATTGGATAAGCATCTCCAGTCCCTTTATATCTATGCTGGGTTTTCTCGAACATAAGGGCATCACTCTGTTTTTAACGAGTATGAATAGGCTCTCGGCAATAAACCCCTACTTTGAGGTTAAGGAAGATAGAGAGTGAGCAGGTAGGAATAAGGGTCATCAAAGAGGTTCAGGAAGAGGCAAAATAAGGGACAGTTGGAAGAAGAGGAGAGCTCGGATGGTGAAGCTCAATTAGGACATAATGAAGGTAATCATAGACTCAGAGGTGGTGAATGAAAACTCTCGAAAGAATGTTAAAACTACCCAAATAGGGTATTTTCATTGGAAAAACATTGTTGAAAAAACCCTAAATAAATGGATGAAGGGACTATGAAAACCATAATTAGGCTACTTACCTATTTTTCTTGACGGCAAGGTGTTACATCACAACAATTTCAGATATGACAGGGAGGAGATAGGGACAAGCCTTTGGTTTTGCAAGGACACGCTTTTGAACTTAAACTATCGGGAGCCTAGATTTGACCCTCTTAGGGTTAGAGCCAATCTGGCCATCATGTTAGTCAAATTGCCCTACCTACCCTTGGAGGTATGGAATGAAGATGCCTTCAAGACCATAGGAACCATTTAGGGAGGTATACCACTACAGATAAAAAAAAAATCCATGGAAAGTGCCTCCACAAACATGGCTAAAATATATGTTGACTTAGACCTAGGGGAGGACTTCCTAATGGCATGGACATTGAGGTTGGAGGACTAGATTATGTTGATGATTGCAGCTTTATGAGACATCCTCCAGATCGTACTCCTCTGGACTAAGTTGAGATGATCTGTGAGAACGCCTATGTGATAGGTGAGTCGTACTCCTCTGGACTGAGTTGAGATGACTTGTGTTGGGCTCTTGTCGTGTTCATCTGGACTGAGTTGAGATGACTTGAGATGGTCTCCTGTCGTACTCCTATGGACTTAGTTGAGATGACTTGAGATGGCTCTCCAGTTCGTACTCCTATGGATTTAGTTGAGTTGATCTGTTTGAGAGTGACGTCCCTTGTGGTTGAGCACATGTGGACTTGTCCCTAGTGGCAGAGCACTAGAGGATGTGTGCGAGACCCCTTGCTATATTGTCAAAGAGTAAGACTATTGTAAAACCCTAATTTGTATTGTGAAGGGTACAAGTCGGCCCTACTATGTAAAGACAATTAATATTATGTAAAAGATTAATTGTATTATTGAGTTGTACAAGTCGGCCCTGTTGTGCCAATAGACATGTCTATTCATTAAGTTGGTCATGTATATATTAGAGAGATACATCTCCATTGAGGATCATAACTCATTCTCTCACAACGCATACTTGGAGAGATGAAATTTAGTGCTCACTCTTTTCTATGCACTATCCTTCTTGGTCATAGAGCACCCTATTGTGTGCGCTAGGATTTTCTGTGTGAGGGTTTATTCTCTTGGAAATATAGTAAAGGGTTGTTAGGTTTTTCCCTTGTTTGAGAAGAGTTTTCCCAGGATAACTTATTGTGTCTTGTGCATGGTTATTCTTCTTGTGATCTTGGTTTACTGCAACAATTGTATTTTGTGTAGCTGCATTGTTTATGGTTCAAGTTCATGCTAATTTGAAAAGAAACTACATGTGCTTGAGCCTCTATTAAAAATTCAACATGGTTTCAGAGCAGTGTTCCTAAAAGAGACATTGCACAAGCTACTCTGTCACATACCCACTACGCAAATCAAACTTTTTCGTTGATTTCTCAACAATCAGAATCCCCGAAGTCCTACGGGGCTTAGCACAGGCTAGCTCTTTCTTTTTCTTCCACCTCCATGTGGTTGTAGTTCACGACTACGGGCCGAATCAGCACGGCGTCTTTTCTCACTTCGCAACTCGGTGCTACTGGAACGTCGAGTCGCTCGACTCTGCAAACCCCGAAGCTTGAAACAGCGAAGCGTCGAACCACGACGAGGCTAGCGAGGGGCAAGTTTCTCTCTT
>ML784395.1:14252-36385 GCA_009831015.1 Picea engelmannii
ATAGACTAAGAGTTGTAGTCAAAATCCAAAGTTAGAGCCATGTTCCAAAGAAGCAATTAAAATGTACATTGATCTAGATTGGTTTCCTTTGAGATTTTGGAGACCAAAAATCCTCTCAATGGGGATGTGTGATCTGAAATGGATCTAAAAATATGAATGGTTGTAATTTTTAGTACCTACAAGACAATTCTACGATTTATGAATACAATTCTAAGTTTTAGTACCTACAACACAATTAAGAAATGGATCATCAATTTTGATTTCAATTCAAAGAGCATATATTAATTCAATTTTTTCAAAAAACAAATTGTAGAAAAAATTGTATTTTGATTTACAAGATTAAATTAAATACATCTTTTATTAAAAACAAAATTGCCAAATAAAATATATTAGTATTGTAAACCTTTACAATCTTTAAAGAATAAAGAACAACTAGATGAAAAATTGTAAAAGGCCCATTCTTTTAGCTCAACGAGGGATCAAAATATGATAAGGTTGAAGATATGGAAACCCTAATGTTTAAAGCAATGCTAAATTTCATATGTAGAGATGCCTTTCCTTGTTTGCTTGATTGATTAGATTAGATCAACCTCACTAGTTTCTCTAACCCTAATGGCCTAACATTTTCTTGTAGTCACACATATCGATATGGCTTAAATATAGGTTCAAATCACTATCAGAATAAAATCTATGTGAAGAAATTAGAATAAGACGCAGTTGCAACTACTTTACATAGACAATGTTTATTTTCCTCAAATTTGTTGCATCTCCTAGGCACTTGCAAAAGATTAGATTACTTGAACACAACTTTCTCTTCTAACTCTTAGATTCTATGCTTTTAGAGAGAAAAAATGATGAATTTAGTCTTACAGTTATTTTTTTTTTATGTTTGGGAAATTGTCTTTGTTTGGTCCTAAATCCATAAAGACTAGCTTCATTCTATTGCATGTTCATTAATGTATTTATTAGGTTTAATGAAATCTATGGAAAAGGCTATGTTACTTTCTAACACACATTACACTTTCCTTTTCATCTATAATTGTTATGTCATTTTTTTATTTGTTTGGATGAATAGGCCAAGCACCAAAAGCCATTGATTCTACTCATCATTCATAAACAAGAAGAATGCAAAACACAACAAAAAAGGAAGAAACATCATTCATGGTTTAAATCTTGGATTCTTTTCATTCGTTTTATGAATTCTATAAAGGTTGGAATTAAAAGAGAAAGATGGAATGCACTTACATACTTCTGTTCATAGCGGGTAGTTTTCTTGTGCTCGACATCGAAGTTTCAGATCTTCTTAAAATAACACTCTTATCAGTGCTCTTCATATGTCAATAGCCCATGACCATTTCCCCCCTCAATTTTGAACTACAATAATCAAGTTGCTTGATATCAATGAAAATTGCATTGACCATTTCCCCTCCTTAATTTTGAACTACAATAAGGTGGTTGCTTGATATCAATGAAAATTGTAGTGACGTGACAATTTGATTTTATAGAAATTGGGTTCAATTTCCAGAGTCCCTACATTGAGCAATCCCTCACTCCTAGAATCGTGTGTATCAAATCAATAAGTTTTGTCGAACGTATCACTATTTTATTGGTGAACCATGGAAATCTTAGCTTATTCCCTGTGATTCACTATTTACGTCCCCAGTTGTGAATTCCCTATAACCAAGATGATTCATGGGTAAAATATAGTATGTAGTGTTAATCCTTCTCTGCAACTAAACTAAGAATGCCCCGTAGCGATATCGATATTTTTGAATTAGGAAATGAATTTTTATACAAAACTTGAGGAAAATGCTACAAAAACAATATTGAATTAACTGGAACAGACTAGTAATTATATTTATCTAATATTGATCTCGATTGGAATTAAATGGAATCAAATAACCTTCCTTGTCTACGATCACACCCCTATCTAGGATGCACTAAATCAACTCTCTTTACCTACTTCATTCCACACTGATTAAATCTTTTTACAATCACATGAAAAATTGTCGATGTATTAGTCATGGAAGATGCATAGGGGTAGTTTGAATTATAACTCTTTTTATGAAATTTTAATATACATCTTACACTTCTTCCAAAATAGGTAAAATTGAAAATGAACCTTTTCTTTTATGGGTATATTTTTAATGGTACTTCTGAGATGGCCAAGGAACCTTTTAATGGACTCAATTTTAATCCTTGTGGATGAGGTATTGTTTTTTTCAATTTTACACTAAGGATTTTGAGAAAGGAAAAATAGAAAATGCACATGCACTTTTATACGTAAAAATTAGAATGAACTTCCTTTGTAAGTGCCAATAAACAATGAAAAGGTGAATCATTTGAACACCATCTAAATTTTTACTTAACATATGATATGTTTTTTAGAACTAATGCTTACATTAGAGATTGGTTTGGATTTGTTAGATCTAGTTAATTGTGAGAGATCTTCCGCAACTATCAAATTCTATTTATGTGTGTGCGGTTGAGAAATTTCCTTATAAGTTTGTTATGTTGTTGAGGAAAACATTATGTATAAATATGTGTGTTTGGTTTAATAAAAATATATAGATCTTTGTGTTCATGTTGATTTGCTAAATTGGTATCAGAGCAGGTTGCTCTGGTTAACTCCCTCACGGGAGGACCCAAAATAAAGAATGTATTGTTGTGCATATGTGTTTTGTTTGAGATATCACTGGCCAGATATTCGTTGACCAAACACTTGGAGAGAAATCACTTCCTACTACATCTACGGGTGGATATCTACGAGTGTGGAGGAGTTGTCACCAAGGAGAGGGTGCATGTAGATGTCCTTTCTGTGAAAGAGTTCCCTCGTCAACTGTTCTTGCAGGTTTTGTTGGTTGAGTTCGACTTGTCGTCCTCTCATTGTGTGTTTGACCTTAAGAGAGACAACGATGACTGGGGTGAATTTCATTTGCGACAAGGTTAGGGTTCTAACAAGTGTTTGAGAGTTGAGCGCTACAAATGTTTTCTGAACATTTTTTTAGATTTTTTGACTTATGAATCCATGTATCAAGAAGATGTTGAATTATGAATATGTGGATCCAAATTGCATGAACAATGTGAATGGATCGTTGGTATTAGTCATTGATAAATCAATTCCTTCTTCATGTTGGAAAACCATGATTGAATGAGGTCAACTAGATTTCCATGGCCAATTCTAGGAAAAACATTTGGAAATTGGTCAAAATTGGTTTGTTATCAGGAAGCCAATGAAAAATCAGTCTCATGCTCATGATCATGCTCTCTGTGCTTTGGAAGCAAAGAGAAATGGTTGTCATTCTGGATATGGTAAGCGTAAAGGTATTAAGGGAGTCTTGCTAGTTGGTGAGAGAAAACTAAGGCTGTAGAGAGATTTCAAAGGAAAGGAGCAGTAGTGTTTGAATTTGTGTTAAATATAAATTAGTGTTTTTTGTTGTTGTTGTAAAATTATATTATGAAGAACCAATTATAGAACAGGGTAACTTAACTTAAGATGGTGTGTGCAGAAGCCCCGCCTTGCCACAAAAACACGGTCACTAGTTTGGTTATGTCTATTGTTTGTTACGGTTTGTGGTTCTTGGAGGATGCGGCGACCCAAGATCAACGACTACTAGTTATATGTACAGTTTGTGATTATTGTGAGTTTGTAAAAGGTCACTTTATAAGATTGATTTCTGGGTACATTTTGTATCTATACTACTTTCCTAGAAAACTAGTGAATACAACGACAAACTATATACTTCGACAAATGAAAGTAATATAAAATAGACTGCTTTCATAGATAATTGTTGAATACAATGACAAACCATGTATATCAACAGATGGAAGTATCTCAATAGAATGACTATCAGTCCGGTCATTACAAATACATCATCAATGGTCATAACAAATTGTATCTTCAATGGATGAAGTGGTAGTTCAAATGAATGGGAGATAAAAAGCATAGTCTACAAAAATTCAAAAGTGGATAGAGGTGCTAATGAAGACCAGATCAAAATTTGGAAAAATATTTTTATAAAATGTGTTTATTTGATTTTATTATTGTTCTTAGTGATGTAAACATTAATGAAGGGTGTTAGAATTAATGCTTACATTAGAGGTTGGTTTGGATTTTTTAGATCTAAGATCTAGTTAGTTGTGAGAGATCTTCTTCAACCATGACATCTTATTTATGTGTGTGTAGTTGAAATATTTCTTTATAAATTTATTATATTGTTCAATAAAATTTTATGTATAAATATATGCCTTTGGTTTAATAAAAATATACATAGCTTTGCGTGCATACTGATTTGCTAAATATATTGTGAGTATTCAAATAAAATAACTATAAATATATATGAGTTTTTTATATTAAAAAAATTAAACATAAACAAATAATATAATATATATTATTTTTATTTTATATAATAATAATTTAAATATTTCATATATATAATTATAATAATAAAACATTTAGAAAATATTGAATTAAAAATAGATATAATATCTTTTTTTTCAAAATGTTTATTTATATATAAAGTTAATAACTGTATGAGTTAATTGAAATTGAATAATTAATCACTAAGAAAAAAAAAAATCAAATATTAAATATCTTTATTAAGTGATATTGATTATTAATGGTTAATGTATAAGAACATGTGGGCCTAATGGTTAAGAACATGTGTTTCTTTTTAAAAGGTCATAGGTTCAAATGGACGCTTGACCTTAAAAATAGATTATTATTATTATTATTATTATCCACTCACTACCTTTATTTGATATGTCAAAACTCCATTTTTCAAAATAAAATTATAATTATTTCAATATTTTTTTTTTGGCTAGGTTAAAATATGTCCATAAAAATATCAAAAAATTGAAACCTATGATACCTACAATGTGAAAACATTGAACATAAAAATAATTACAATTCTTTCATTGTTCCATACATGATGACTGTAACGTCAATTCCATGTTTTGAGTGAATAAGATGTGATCGGTTACTCAATTCATGATCTGTGAAAATGTCAAATTCCATGTTTTCGATGAATAATATGCGCACGGTGTTATGGAATGGTAAGCATGCATGTAGGTCACATTGTTAGAGTCGTTACGGAATGAAACATAAATGTGTCTTCAATATAAACAGCAGCAGCGGACGGCTATCTCCATCTCCCTTTAATTAAACCTGCGACCATCTTGCGTTTACAAATTGACATGGTATATCTATACACTTTCAGTTACACTTATACTTAGTTATATATCCACTTTGTTATGTAATATTGAATGTTTATGATACTGCGTGAGGGTAGATATACACGATGTATATCCATCATCAAACAACATCATTCAATACTGCATAGAAAGGAAGATATTGATCACAATTTTAAGGATCTTTACGGATTGTAAAAAATTGAAAAACTTGAAAATATAAATTAAGAATGAGGAGCTTCTGAATTCTAAAAATACTGTAGCAAGGAGGTGAAAACAAATTTTTATTATGTCCAAGATACACAAGTCCCAAATTTGATTTAACAATTATCTAGGGCCCTCTATATCCAACCTGTAGCATTGAATGCTATCACAGGTGAATTATAGGTCGTGGGATGTGAAAGCAATTCAGATCCAACTGCCTATAATCTGTTGAAAATAACAATTATAAGTAGGTGAAATTTACGACTTTCAAGCAGGAAAGTTATTAATGAAGCCAATCTCTATTTCTCTCGAGTTCAGTTAAATAGTCAAATTAATTTTCGGAAGTGTCAATCACACTCTATATATGTCAGAGTCTGAAAGCAGTCATATATACAAAGCAAAGAGATAGAAAGAACAACATTAGCTAAGGATTTGAAGAAGTCTAAGAGCACAAGTCGAAGTTCTTAATATATATCAGTATTTTGTATGTTGTCAATTTCATGTAGTGTTTATTTCACACAGCCGTGCAGTATGTGAAGTGTCTCGTAAATTTTGAGAATTCTGTAAAGATTTTTTTTTTGGTTGCACATAGTATTTGTCTTTGTCTTTGTCTTGGGTACAGTTTTTCTATGTGTTTCAGATCGAGATAATCTACCTGCAACAATATTCAATGCTATTTATTCAATGCTATTTAGCAGGCTGAATATTGCTCACCACATCTACACACTCTGAAGAGGAACACCAACAGAATAAAAACTGCTAATTTCAGCTTTAAATTTCAACACCCTATAAGAACTTTATCTGTCAAAATACTCGAAACCTACTTTCACTAGGTGGTCAGAGCTTGAATAAAATGGCTATCATATTCAATCAAATTAAGTAATATAAATGTAAATGTGTGATTTTTAATATTCTTAAATTTTTATTATTATAATTTTTAATTTTTTTATTTAAATTTTAACAAATAAGAAGATGGAGGGAAAGGACGTCTTGTTAGTTATTGAGTTACAACATGATGTATATGAATTTCCATAAAATAATTCCATAAATTTTCACCTTTGTCATCATATTTTTTTTCTATTAGATGCCCAGGACTGAAGTGACGAGTAAACTCTTTTAATGGGTAACAAACTTGCGCTTTGTCTTTTTCTTTTCCAACTACTTATTAGAGGAACTGTCTATCGAGCTACAGTTTTATGAAATGGGTATTGATAATACGTTGAGAAATAGATGTTAGTGAAGTCTATTGCCGCGTGAAGACGAGCGAAGGCAGAGAGGTTTTTATACATTATACACGGAACTGCAATACTGGCGCATATGAATAACAATGGAGAAATGGTCCAATGAAAGTGAAGGTCCTAACCTAGTGAACATATAAATATTTATCAAGCTGGTTTGCCCGAGTGGTTAAGGGGGAAGACTTAAGATCTTCTGCACATAAGTGCGCGTGGGTTCGAACCCCACAGCCAGCAACTATTAAATAGTTGAAAGGTTATACTCTATTGAAGTTCTTTTTATAAAGATATCTTAATGTTTTCATTAGAGCGCTTTGTTCTCTTAATAAAAAAATTATAAATTACCTTTTATAAGGATATGTAAATCTTTTCATTAGAGGGCTTGGATATGTAAATCTTTTCATTAGAGGGTTTTGTTCAGTTAATAAAAAATTATAAATTACACAATAATAAAATCTTTAAGATATTTGCAGTTACATTATTGTAAATGTTTTTTTAAAGAGTTTGGTTCGGTTAATAAGAAATTTATAAATTACAAAGTAAGAAAATGTTTTCAGGATTGTAATTTATAATTATTATTGTGTGTCAATAAAATTTAGCCATTCCAAATAACACAACTTGTTGGTGGTAACTCATTCTTAATTATAAATTTAACCATTCCAAATAACACAATTTGTTGGTGGTAACCCACTCTTAATCATACACCAGATATTGATATTGCCAAAATTATAATAGTGAAATCACATACGTTTAAGGAACATTTAACTAGATAGTATTATAGATGAAACCAAACACTGCCCAAACTTTTGTTGAGGAAAAAAAACTTTAAAATTGCAAAATTAACTTTCATATCTTGCTAGATACATGCCTGATATTTAATAACATTAATTTATTTATTTGGAAAGTTTAATCCATCCATTTTTATATATAAAGATATCATTTCTTTTTTATGGGATAACCTATTAATATAATTTACATATATTTAATTTTTAATCCACATACAATCTTACATATTTATTATCTACTTAATTGGATATAGTTTGCATATATTTTAATTTTTAATCTAGAGACAATCTTACATATCTATTATATAATGAGAGAGTTTTAAATTGTAAATATAATAATACATATTATTGTATATTGGAATGTATAACCAGAGTTGTAAGATAATATAGTTTTTGCTTTTAACATATTTAAAAATTGATAATGATAATGATTTAAAACCTTATATACATAATTAAGTTTATTATTTAAATTTTATTACTAAAAAATAGTGAAAATAATTATTAATATTAATATTTTTATTATAATTATAATTTATTTTTATTATAATTATAATTGATTATTAAAATAGTGAAAACCTATTAATATTTTTCGTTTTTATGAGATAACCTATTAATATAATTTACATATAATTATAATTATTATTGATTATTATTATAACTTTATTTAGTATTATTATAATATAATATTAATATTAATATTCATTACTGAATTATTACTATTAATTTTTTCATTAAAATTATAATTGATTATTAATATTACTATATTTATTATGATTGTAATCTATTATTCATATTAATATTCTTTATCTCAATAGGGAAACAAAATGTATGCATGGAACCTCTAAGTTGAAACTCAATTGGACAATATTTATTCTTGTTTTCCATTTTACTTTAACCTAAAAAATACGTCGTTGACATGAAATGTTTAAATATGCATTCCATAATAAAACATTTAATACTCTATATACTATATAAAGTATTAAATATTTTGCTGCAAAATACATAATATTCAATATGAAAATGTTTTCACATAAATTTCTTTCAATATTGATGGCCCCGGCATGGTACGTAAATCCTGTGAGTACTGATGGCCCGACATGATAGGTAAACTAGGGATGTGTTTTTGCGTATATTCCTCTAAACCATTTCGTAAGGCTCATAGTGGTGGTACTTGAAAACAGAAATGTGGATGAGTTGGTCGTCGAAGCCTGAACACAATTATTTATGGGAGTATGAAATATTGATTTTAATACTTTTAGTGTTGGGATCTAAAATTGTTCATCATTTTATTGCTTCATTTTTAGTAATCCAGTTTCAATTGTCACATACCAGCATTTAGTGAAACTTCAATTTACACATTTCATTGAAACATTTTTAGAAATCTGTTACCCCACCCATTTGAAACAATCTATTTCAAGCACACACTAAATCAAAGGAGGACGTTAAAATTTAAGCGCATCGGTAAGAGATGGAGATCACTGTAGGGGAGCGACCAGTGGGAGGGACTCCTGGACCCTCTCGACTCTGATCTTCGTCAAAGTATTCTCTGATAAAATGGGAGAGTAGAGTGATATAAACAAATATTCTATTACATACAATATCAATACAATGGACTCTATTATATAGAGTGTACAGGTTGTTATCAGATCTAACTTATTCTAAAGATAACTGGGGAGGATGAAAGAATATCTCAACCACACACCAAACAAGGATCTCACAAATCCAACTCTCTAACAACCTCTTAATAATATGATCACACAACTCACATAGAGATTAACTCTACCTCTCAATATATTAGCAAGTATATTAGATAAGTAGGAATTATATATTCCAACACTCTCCCTTAATGACTACTTATCTAAATATCTATGTGGTCATATCTTCGTGTGCTTCCTTTTGTACCTGCATTTGATTATTGATGTCCATATAAAGAGAAATCCATCTACCGGAATACATGGGTCATCATCCGTTGTAGTTGCCAGTTCTATATGAATCATTTTCAGCTACATGGTTCATTCAACCATTCTTCCTCATAGCTCCCCCTTCATCACATCATTATCAACCTAAGTTTTATTTCAGCTTACCCATAACTGTGCTCTGGATTTTCTCGAATTACCCTCAACCATGCACTAGGTTTTCTCGAAGTACCTGTAACCATGCTCTGGGTTTTCTCGGATTACCCTCAACCATGCATCAGGTTTTCTCGGATTACCTGTAACCATGCTTTACATAGTGGTTTCTAGATTACCATGAACTTTTCACATTAGGGGGTATACAATGGCTCAAGTACATAGAGTTTTCTAGGACCACTACCTCAAAATATCCTAGTCTTGCTTTCAATTACATGTCTCACAAATAACATAACTATGCACACCTTCAAACCAAAAAATATCAGTAACAATACTTGTAAAATCATAACTCAATCACACTTCTCACAATCAACCCTCTGTGAGTCCGACAGAATGGGCACGTACACCTCACTTCGCTATAGCATCTCCATGTAATGGCGCAAACAACAACAAACTCCAACAATAGCAGTCGCTCGCTTTACGACTCCTTTACTCATCAATTGCATCTCCTCTCCAAAACTCAAAAAAAATGAGTCCTTTGCAATATCATGGACAATGGTTTGTCACACACCCTTCAATTTTAATTCATGCAGTCGACAGTCTGTAAGATTGATGGATAATGGGTGTTGGCTTATTCTCATGTAAATAATTCATTCCCCTTGCAATATCAAGGGGAAATCTTACTTCCTTCAGTGGTTTCAATTATCCTTTTCGTTTCATATATGCATACAGATCACCCTTTGGTAAATACTCAGTGATAATCATCATGGGAATGCTCTAAGTGACAACACCTAAAAATTGAACAACATTTGGATGTCCCACTCTCTGCAACAAAGCCAACTCATCCCTAAATGTGCTCACCCTTTCACTATCTGTAAGGACGTCCTCACCAAATCTCTTTACAACAACTCGTATTCCTCTCCATAATGCAATTTGGTATGTTCCCTCTGTAATTTGAACAATGTTTCTGAAATCTAGCTCATTGGGATCAACTTCGTAATCTGGAATGTCACGTTCATTTGTGACATGCATAGGAGCCATCGGCAACATTGCACCATTTTTCTCCAAAATCTTGCACACATCATAGTTTTTATAATGTATAGCATCTGCAACTAGTATGTTGCCCCATTGATCTTGGGAATTGATGTTGGCTCCTCTACTGAGGAGTAGAGCGACCACATTCTTACGACCCTCGCAAGCGGCCACATGAAGGGTGGTCCGACTATCAAAATCCGCGGAGTTGACATCTGTTCCTGAGTCAAGCAAAGCCTCTATGGCCGCAACATCCCCTCCATTGGCCAAATAAAGAAGCTGCATGTTGTCTTCCATCATTTCTCTCTCTCCGTCTTCTTTAGTATTTTCCTCTCACTCCGGCGCCATGGATGACTGTCGCCCCAAACCAAACTTAGCTTTCTTCTTCTCCATGGCCATTCCCAGCATCACCAAATCCTTGCTAATGCCTTCATCACAGACTAAGAAAACTCTATATGGCAATTTTAATTTATGAATTGGAAACTCGTTGCTAAACCCAATAAGCTGGGTGCTCCACTCAATACCGGTTTCTCCACTCTAGTGCACAAACGAACACAACATGCAACACTCCAAATAACAGTGGACGAGATGAGCACGCAACACTCCACGCTCTAGATGGCAGCTCTTATAAGTCAAACAGGTGCCTCTACTCTCCTCATGTGCCTGGGCACTCCCGTGAGGGAGTCATACCCAACCTTGATGCTCTGATACCATGATAAAATGGGAGAGTAGAGTGATATAAACAAATATTCTATTACATACAATATCAATACAATGGACTTTATTATATAAAGTGTACAGGTTGTTATCAGATCTAACTTATTGTAAAGATAACTGGGGAGGTTGAGAGAATATCTCAACCACACAACAAACAAGGATCTCACAAATCCAACTCTCTAACAACCTCTTAATAATAGGATCACACAACTCACGTAGATATTAACTCTACCTCTCAATACATTAATAAGTATATTAGATAAGTAGGAATTATATATTCCAACATTCTCATCTACGGAGACCATTCTCAGGCAACCTAGATACGCAACAACTATAGATATGGCCGTAACTATCAATCTATGGGAGTGTAAAATATTGATTGTATAATTAATTTAAATTCTTGAACTAAGTGAAGACCATAATAAGGCCTTAAACTTTTCAATTATAACAGTTTAAAAAATAAGTTATTTTATAGATTAAAAAATAAAAAATTGTATTTATTATGTAGAACTGAATTTTTTTTAAGTCAATAAAAATTAATATCAAATCAATAACAAACTCATTACTATAATTCTGCTTTGGTAGAAACTAATAATATATAAAATATGCATAATTTATAAGTAAACTATATTGAGTGAGGCTCTTCAAGCTTGGGCTAACCATTAAAAGAGATTAGTTGTTTTTTTACTCGTATTAAATTTAGTTATATTTATAAAAAATTGAATATAACTACAAAAACATTATCTGAAGGGGAATTATTGATGATCCATAATATATTTTAGTTGATGGAGTTCACTGCAACTTTCACTGATTCATTAATCGTAAAGTTTATTTATTTTTTGTTTTATTTTATATAATGGTTTTTATTAATTATAAATGATAAAATATTTTTTCCTTTTAGAAGGCTATAATGGATAATTAAGAAAAGTTGGTATCTTAATTTTTTGAATTTTTTGTGATGTTTTGATGCGAATGAACTGTAATGGATGATAATTAAGAAATTGTATTTCAAGTTTTTTTTTTAAAACAAGAACGTATACGTGCAACTATGCATGTATAATAACAAATGAATAGAATGAAGCATAACAAATGCAAAGAAAAGCTCTGATAGATATGTACACTAAATGCAGGGGAACTGCAGAGATTCTCAATTTTATGGTGGAATGGTTTGATTCTATGCATGGTAACACAATAGGTTAGAATAGAAAATGTTATTTGCACCGCTAATTTATGTTTGCTTATATATTAGGTAACTGAAGCTTTACATGCAAAATCATTTAAATACGAGCTATCCACGCGACTATACTCATTGACTCGAAAGGATTATGGTTATTTCATGTGGAAGGGAAAAAAAACTGTCATGCATCATTGTTTGGCAATAAAAAAAACTGTCATGCATCATTGTTTGGCAATAAATATTTCACGCTATCTCAAGCTTAGTAAGCCTTAGCAGGCACGTAACCCACTCTAACTCTAGTTTACATGTAATTGTATTTAATAACACTTGTACATAGTTGGCCATGTCAATGGCCCCAACCACTCATATTACCATTAACTAGCACAGTCGCTAACTCGCGGCTGGTGAACACCGAAAGGTGGCTTACGTCTGTTAAAAACGCAAGCATGCATTGTAAACTAACATAAACCACTGGCGACCATTGGTGATGCCAGTACAGAAGCCACCAGTCAGCAAAAATATGAAACGCCTTAATATCTTAATATTTTTTAATCAAGTAGACATGGCAAGAAGTTAGTGAACACAGTGATTTTTAAACACGATTAGGTAAATGTAAAAAAGTAAACATATAAATCGATGTCTTTATAACAGCTCAGAAGTTAATGGATGAAATCAGAGCCATTCATTTATTGTGACGACTAAGAATATTCTAAGCATATTTAATCTCGTCCATAGAAAACGTATTAAGAACTAAAAACCTATTAAATGTGCCCATTATCAATAGGTGTACGCCTTTCGACATAATTAAAGCTCTTACTCTTTGTAAAAACAACAGTCAACTCGTTTGATTGATACTCCAGCCATTTTGTTTATGTTACAGAAGATATGGTTCAGATCGTTATGAGGCTAGGGTTTTTACCCATAGTATTAACAGTCATGGAAACGTTCGTTCGAACTACACAAAGCCAGGTAAAGTGAGAATAAAATGATTCACTTATTCGAACTATTACCATACTACTTAATGGCAATCTATGGCTCGTTTTGCCCCGGGTATGATAACAGCCTCTTTCAGATCTGTTATAGCTATTCGCATTTTGTTTGTTAAAGTCTCTCTGTAAAAAGTCCTTTGTTTAATTAAGTCGCCTCTGTGTTTGAGATCCAGAGCCGTATTAGTAGTCTCGGGCTGTTTAAAGGCACAGTTCCACTACTGCGACTCGCATTCGAAGTTTTCTAGTCTTTACCTGGGGATAAGGCCAGCAGCCTGTGTGAAATCTTGTTCAGGCAAGAAAGTAATACTCAAAGCCCTCCCTTTCTGTGTAAAGATAGAAATATTTAGAATGGATCCTCTTTCTATTCGTTCTGTTGAAAACACTGTAGAAATGTCTGCATCTACTTTAGAACCTGCTGTTTGTGCCATGATACATTATATGCCTTCTATAGAAAGTCTAGATCCTCGGCTGAGAGAAGTCTATAGAGGAACCAGAATGCCAAATTCCCCTAAATATGGCTTGGGTTACATAGAACAATGTGATGTAACCATCCCTGACTATCGATTCTCAAACCCTATTCCTAAAAGCATGACCAGACCAGCCATAGAAGAAATATTGAAATACTTGACCATCATCTGTGGCTGTAAAAAGGGAGAATTTTCTGAAGATTGGATAAAAAAGATGACAAATTGGGATTTGTTTACAAATCCTGAGACTAAAGAATTTAATATTTCCACTCCTGCTCAAGAAAAACAGAATTTATCCAAAAAATGGAAAGAATATGTGGATAAAAATCAATGTTGGATTTCTTTTTATGAGTGGAAGAAAATTGAATTCTCTCCTTTAGTCCAAGTTACTG
Source organism: Picea engelmannii (assembly GCA_009831015.1). Lineage (NCBI taxonomy): Eukaryota > Viridiplantae > Streptophyta > Pinopsida > Pinales > Pinaceae > Picea > Picea engelmannii. The sequence goes on from ML784395.1 coordinate 28,510, forward strand.
GAGAAACATCAGAAACTCCTGGTCATAAGTGGAAAGGTATTGATGGAACTATCATTGAATCCAAGACCACTTTCCCACCTTTTCAAGGTATTGTCTTGGAAGATAGTTCTAAGCAAGCAAAAGCTATTCCCCTCCTGACTGATGAAGCAAATCAATTATCGGGAATAGACAAAAGAGTTCAGTCAGTCTCAGAGCAACTGAATTGGACAAATACTGCTCTCAGAGGAATGGCTACCCAAGTGTATCAGCCTAAAGATCAAATAAAATCTGAGAAGATCTATGATTTGCAGGTTTCTACAAATACTGTTGTACATTCTGTTAACCAAATTCATTCTAGAGTTGTAAATATTGAAGATAATATTCAAGTTTCTATGTCCAAAGCTTCTTCTGACACTAAGGAACTTCAAGAAAAATTGATGGATGGCCTCGGGACAGCCCTAACAAAGATAGGGAAATCCCTTACAGATCTTAAAAAGAAAACCATCAAAGAAGATAAACCCATCCCATCTTCTTTTCTTCTTCCTAGCCCCTCTATCTCTACTCTGTCTCGCACATACAATCCTTCTGAAAAGGCCATTCATAAGAAATTTCCCCATTTCTTCCCTCCTGAAATCCCTGAAAATTCGAAAAAGGAAGAAGATCCACTCGCCATGGTCAGTATAAGAAAACCTTCCTATGAAAACATTCCTCTGCATTCTAACAGACCATCTGCTCCTGATCTAATTGGCAAAGGAAAATTGCCTGATGGACAATCTTATGCAAATGAATGGTATCAAGAATGGAATGTTGATGATCTTTCAGTGGGACAAATAAGGAAAATGATTAATAGAATGTTTGTCTCATACAAAATTATGTGTATGAAAAGGAAAGGAGAAGTGCAAGCCTGTAAATCCCTTATCCAGTGTTTTACTGGATCTCTCCATAAATGGTGGGAAGTAGTTTCATCCCCTCTAATGGTCACTAAAATGAAGGCAGAAATCTTGAAAGATGAACAGGGTGACATTGTGTATCATATAGACGACAACCCCATGAATAACATGATTGGGGCACTTACCACACTTATCCTAGAACATTGGTGTGGCACTGAAGCAGAAATATCTGACAAGCATGAGACAGTATTGATGAACATGAAATGCAGGAAGATGTCAGAGTATGAACAGTTCCACAAAGAGTGGACGCAAAGAATTTTTGAAGTAAAAGATAGAAAAAACTTGCTATGGAAACAAGTTTACATGGCAACCTTACCCAGTAGGTTTGTGGAATATCTTAAGCTAGAAAATACTTTTTCTCTTCCATATGAAACCTACACCTGGGAAGAAATTTATGCTATCATTACTAAATCACTGGTAGGTCTGTGCACCAGTATGAAGGTCCAAAAGGCTATTTCCAAAACTTCCTATCTTCCAGACCAAAAATCTGTGTGTGAACAATATGGGATCTATAATATAAATCCAGGCCTACAAGCCAGACCTAGAACCAGGAGGAAAGACTATAAGAAAGATAGGAACAGAAAAGGAAAATTTACATATGTTCCTAATACTCATTTCTTCAGGCCCGAAGATATTAAGTTAAAAACTTTTAAAGCTGAAGCCAAACAACAAATTAAATGTTGGATATGTGGGAAAAACGGACACTATGCTCATGAGTGTCCAGACAGTGAAGCTGCAAAGAAAGGAAAGGGCAAGCTTTCTGAACAAAGGGCCAAAGAGTTTCAAGAAAGAAGGAGGACAGTACGCTTTCCTTGTAATAAATGTGGGAGCCAGACCCATGAAACAAATGATTGCCCTCATGGTCCCCATAATCGCCCAAAATTAGAAGCCCAACTTTTGAAAACCACTGGTTATTCTTCTGATGAAACTAGTAGTCTTTCTTCTGAAGAAACTTCTTCAAAAGCCGAAGAAGTAGTTATAAATTAGTCATGTACATGTGAAAATCCATACCAATGTAATTTTACAGATACTACTAGTACTAGCAGTTGCTATCCCCCAATAGAAAAAATGAAAGTCTGTATGCATAGCTTCAGAGGAGACAGTGAGGCACAGATGCTAGCACAGATCAAAAGTCTTCCAGAAGGAGACATGAAAGATGCACTCCTCGATACTTATATCAAGAGTATGAAGTCAAGCCAAAAGGAACAATGCAGTGACTCTTTGAAGAAAAAACCATTATACCTTGATGCTTCTTTTGAGAAAAATACCAGAATTAAGTTCAATAGAGAACAAAAACTCCAGGAAATTTCTGTTCCTGATCTAGCAAGAGAAGTTTCAAGACTCAAAATTGAAGTTGCAGGAATTCGAAGAGATCTTGATTCATTGCAACAGGGAGTAGAATCCGGATATCCTATAGACTCTTGGGCTAGACAAGAAATCAATATTATCAAAGAAAGGTTAGAGTCTATTCCTCCCCCTTTAGAGGATGCTCCATGGGAAGACTCTGAACAAGTCCCAGCAAAATATGCAGAAGAACTATAGGAAATAAGAGGCATGCAGGTTTTACCCATTGTTTATCAAAAATATTATATAAACCTGCAAATTGAAATTGGAAATGAAGTGTTCAATTTAATAGCACTTATAGACACATGGTCAGATGTCAATCTTTTGCATAAAGATAAAATCCCTGCTAAATTCTGGGCTCCAAGTTTTGGTTCAGTGACTGGGTTAGGAAACCAGAATGTTGCATTCAAATATGAAGTTCCTAAAGAAAACATCCTAATCAACAACTATAGTATTGGCATGAGATTCCATATTTCTGATCTGCCTATTGATTGTATACTTGGTACACCATTCTTGTCTATGGTTTCTCCACATGGATATTGTTGTATCAAAAAGCAAAATGGATATTTTATTACTGTTCCAGCCACTGCAGGTCGCCCACCTTCAAAGATTGAAATCCCATTTATTTCAGATCCACACATGCAAATTGGGTATTTAAATTGTATGGTCATTGTTGAAGTTTTTGATCAAGAAAGGCAAAAACCTATCAGCACTTTTTATGACGACCACACTCCATGGGAAATATTTAAAGCTAATTGGAAACCCTCATGGCAACTGCGACATGAAGAAGTTATTGAACTCGGCCTTCTCGGGTTTTCAAGGAATACTAACTCTGAAGCTCTTCCTCCCCAACACATTCTGGGACAGATACATCAGCCAATTGCAATTACTTCCAGAGAAAAATTGGTTGAATTTGGGGATCTTACACGTCTCAGATCAGCTGAAACTGAGTGGTATGAACCTTCTATCAGAGCATGGTGTAGATCTCCAGTCTATCACCAATTCCAGATAAACCGAATGCGTGCCTTATCAGACTGGCCAGATCAAGATCCAGCTAAATCATTGTATGGTATGAATTATGAACAGTATAACGCATCCTGGTTCCATGCATTCCTGTGGAGAGCAAGGTTCGATTTCTTTTACACCCAAATTAAATTTGCACATGAATTCAGAGATTGGGATGAACCAGACTGGTTACAACAATGGTGGGAAACTTTTGGATTAAATCCAGTGGGCATCAATCCAGAAATTTCAGAAAACTGCCAGAATATATCCACAATATTCTCGGAGATCCTTAAACTTTATCAGTGATTTACTCTCTAAAGAAGAATTCCTGGATTATTTTGTACAGAATAAACATCCCTGGATTGTTAGTACTAGATTCATGCTACAAGGAGCAGGAGATGATGAAGATCCCGAATTATTACGACATGTATATACTCAACATTGGGATCCGTATTTCTACAACCATTTCTGTGATAGGCCATTTAATTAATTCAGGTCTAGATAACCGACAGTGGTGCTATCCGTTTTCCATGGGTTGTTGTTATCAACTCCACCTTGTACAATTTTAAATCAATAGGTGTCATGTTTTGAGTCATCATGAAAACTCGGAGCACTTCTCTAACTTCTGGTGCGGATTGACCCACATTTTCATGATTACTCTTGTTTTACGTCTTGTCCTCGATATGGGAATCTTGCATGACAACCCATTCGAGTCTTATCAAATCTGCTTTCGGTGATTTTTTCTGGGAATCCTGCTGGACCACCCTGACAAATCTTTTGTACAAGTAAAGTGTGTCGGATCGGACATATATTCCTGCGTGTTTAATCTTCCGAATCCTAAAATTAAAATAAGTGGCCAACATGTTGGTCCCAAAGTCAAGTTCGACCGAAATCCTCATGATTACTCCTCCACTCAAAATTGTTATATAAGGAGGATGAGTGATTCATTTGAGGCATCGGTCAATAGAGTCAGGGTGTGAGTATTGAGTCTTCTAGCTTCCCTCTCTTTGAAGCTTGAGTCTTTCTGAGTCTTAGGGTGCTTTGATAAGCCTGCGTGATTCTGGCTCGGCCAGCACGAACCTAAAGTGGCATAAGCACATAGTCGAGTCTGCAAGTCTGTCTGAGTGTCTGTTATGAAGTGCATCCTGCACATGTCTTTGTAATACTCGGTATCCATTCGGCTCTTTATTAATATAAAAGCTTCTGCAATACTTCTGTTGTTCTATTCTGTGCAATGATTCCAGTAGCTTCATGTTGATTTCATTCGAGTCCATAAATTGCCCGCCTCTGTGAGTAAGGTTGTCCAGATAGTGAATCGAGAAGCCGCAGTGATTGCCGGTAGTAAGTCCTGTCAAGGCAGGAGGCCGCTTAGGGCAGTGGTAGGCGCAAAGGCGAGTCTGAAAATTCACCGATCAGCTTCAAATAACACTGGTTCGTGAAGGGAACGCCCTGATGGAGTTCGGGGTAGGTGGCTTTATGATGGGTGTCTGAAATCAATGTGCACAGAAGAAAAGCATACAACAAGCTTCATTCTCTTCCAGAGGAAGCCCCTGCTTACAAATGAAGCCCCAAGCTTCATTCTCGTCTTCATGTGAAAACATATTGGTAACTTTCAACGAGCCCACAAATCAAATAATAAGGTGAATAACTAACTCTCTTCTTGCCATTCATTTTAGCCACTTAATTGTTAGTATACTTTGCTTCTTTATGATATTTATGTTACTTGTTTCTATTACAGATAGAGTGATCACTCTCATGGGTAGTCTCTAAACAAATATTCGAGTTGATTTAGATCTCGAAGGTCTATTCCACCGATTCTCTCCAAGAAGATACACTTGGTTCATAGATTCATCCCAATGGTCAAGTTTCTTTTTATTCCCTTAGGATTCTTTAATGGATGATGCCAAAACTCCCTGGGTGACCTAGGGTTTTGTCTGAGCTTGAAGACATTTCGTAATTGCAAAATTATTTGAACACGAGCCTATTCAGGGCAGAGTAGTCAGCGTAATTTTTGTTTAATTTTCTCACCGGCGCAATGGCATTTAGATTTGAGGTGAGGCCAATTATGGGAATACTTAATTGGATGAATATTATACCGATCCAGATCTCTTCCTCTCGCCCTCATCACAAAACGATGCATCACACCTGTAAAAAAGGGACAACCACCAAGAATACAAAGTTCTAAAGTAATAAATAAATAATAGAGTATACAGTGATAAATTAATAAATAAATGAGCATCACCCTACGTGGTTGGTGGCATGCATTTCATGGATGGCGTTTTGGTGTTCTATCAATGTTTGTTAATAAAATATGTTAAAACACTAATCATAAGTTAGTTTGTTAGTTAAGTTAACCTAACTGTTATTCAGTTACATGACAGTTATTGTCTTTTGTATTATATATGTACATCTATGTACATGATGATTTACAGAAACATTGATGAATAGAGTATGCCTTTTCTGCCTTTGTTTATTTATCTCTATTCTTCATAGTTTCTTGATTGCTTCATTTATTTACATTATGTTTCTGCTCTTTTTTTCATTTTGAATCTAACAGTGGTATCAGAGCATGATACTGATCTTATGGGCCTGGTAGTAGGTAGACGAAATCTTAATTGATGAACCGAGAGTTTGCTATGTTAAAAGTGAAGCTGGTTTTCTGATCTGTCTCTGAGTTTTTCGTGTAATCTGTTTGAGGAGAGTTCTCGCCCATAACGAAGGTAGGGGAGAGTGATAGAACCATTGTTTTCCTAGTGTAAGTGGGCATATATGACATCTGTGGAGATCACCAGTTTGCAATAGAGAGAACATGTGCATGGCTTCGTTAAAGCCCAGAGAGGGGATCCACTACAGCAAAAAAAATAACAGATCGAGGAGAATGGCACACGTTTCAGTCATTGAATATCTGATAGCCCATTTTCTGAGGGGGTCCTTTTGCTTGTCATATAATCTGAGCAAATAATAACACTACTGGTGATAACTTTGCTTTGTTTGATTCATTATTGTAGTTATATCCAAATCCCGCTTGTGAAATGGTTTTTGGGATCGTTTTATATGTTGCGCTCGCCCACATAAACTGTTGAGGAAAAGGTGTTCGCTGGACAGTTTGAAGCAATGAAATTGAGTTGTCTGAAAGAAGGCTTTTTTGGACAACAATACCAATCATGAATTCCGTGAGTAAGTATACAGTAGCGAGATTTTGGATTCTCATGGTCCATCAAGAAGGCATGACGAGGAATCATTGAGAATAGCGATAGTCTGCAAGAAGATTGAGGAAGCCACCGTGCGTAGGAGTTTTTGGTAAAGGGAAGGTCGCACGGAATATTCACGGTCAGTTATGTTGGTGATGTGGATCTCCAGATTTATTAATCTCCCCTGCCATAAATTTCTCAACAACTCTCACAGCTCCCGCATTTAATTCTTCCCTCCTTCTACATTCTTCTATGTATCTCGATTCTTCTGCTAGTTAGTGTATTCTTGAAGCTTCCCCTGTCTCTAGAAAAATACTCTGTTTTGTAAATGCACGCAGCTGCTAAGTACTCTATTTTTCTGGAACGAATGAATGTTGCATACTCTATTTTCTGAAGCTGCTGCTGATACTCTGTTTTCTGTAATGAATGTACTCTATTTTAATTGCTAAAATATAAACTGTATGGGGTTCTTTCTTTGTTTTTCTGTGGGCATTTTGTAATTAGATGCATTTGATCCAACAAAGTGGTATCAGAGCCAGTCTAACGGAAGCTTGGGAAACGATTGGAGTTCGAGGCAGACAAGGGAGATCGAGTCGTGGTTATTCATGTCAATCAAAACAAAGAGCCGGAGAGCGGACAGAGTTAACTCTGGGATAAGTCTGGATCACCTCTGATTCCTTTGGCCGAGTTCAGAGAAGGAAATCTAAGCACTACGAACTCAATCCGGATGTTGAGGTTCTGGATATGCTGGACACTGCGGCAAGGCAAACGGAGCTAGAAGTAATAGCCAAGGTTTATTGGGGTGATGCGAGGGAGAAGTTATGCGATGCGGTTGAGGACCTTAAGCTTGACAGCTTGGTAATCGGCAGCAGAGGCCTTGGGCAGCTGAAAAGGATTTTCCTTGGAAGTGTAAGTAATTATGTTATAAGAAACACAAACTACCTTGTGACTGTTGTAAAGGATTGACAGAGATTGGAAAAGGAAATAGAGGAAGAACAGTAAAAGGAGGCAAATTTTATTTAAAAAATCATGGCAGGTGCAACTGGAAGCATTTTACAACCCCAGATTCCAATTTTTAATGGCAAAAATTATGACTACTGGAGTATAAGAATGAAAACCCTGTTTTGTTCCCARGATGTTTDGGATTTGGTTGAAAATGGGTTTCCTGAACYARCAGACCARCAAGCYTATCAGGCTCTTTCACAAGCTGAGAAGGATTTGTTGAAGGAAAATAAGAAGAAGGATTCCAAAGCATTGTTTTTTATTCAGCAGGCAATGGAGGAATCAATTTTTCCTAAAGTAGCTGTTGCTACAAGATCAAAACAGGCATGGGAAAGTTTGCAAACAGCATACCAAGGCACAAGCAAGGTAAAAACAACAAAATTACAAATGCTTAGAAGGGATTTT
>ML784395.1:57375-71710 GCA_009831015.1 Picea engelmannii
TTGTAAAGTAACGTTATAGCCAATGACAGGGCCGAGATGAGGGCCAAACGACCTACCTTTGAGTCGTCGCTGCATCTGCGAGAGCAGATCCTCTCCAAAGAATAGGGACTCAGGAAGGAAATGGTTGTGGAAGAAAGCTCGTCCCATCCAAAAGAACCTCATGGATGGGAACCCAACAAATGCATCCCACAATCAGACAAACCACCTTGTTATCTCATCAACTCGAACAAGGTCGGTGAGCACACCCAGTTCATGCACGAACATGCCCTAATCAGTAAGGTTCTAGGACTCTATCCCTCTAAGCGGGATCTAACACGGGGGATCAAGCACTGGTGGGACCCCAAAGGCAACTATGAGGTTCAACTAAACTCCAATTTTTTTTTTACGATCATCGTCTACAACCTCGAAGACACGGAAAAAATCTTTGACAATGGGCTGTATTTCTACAACTCATTTGGGTTATTCCTGTGGTTATCGATAGATTGCTTTAGACTGGAAAAGGAGGACTTCACAATGGCGACAACCTAGATCAGACTATACTCTCTGCCCCAAGAATTTTGGTTGGAAGAGATACTCATGGGCATAGGGAATAGAATGGGGAGATATGTCAAATCATCGGAAGCCACAAAGAAAAGAAAATACACCTCCTATGCAAAAATATGTGTTTACATGGACATCTCAAGAGCTCTACCCAGATCTGTTACCCTGGAATACTAAGATGAGGATTGGAGCCAAACATAGACTATGAACACATACCCTTTCGCTACAGGAAATTTCATGAGCATGGTTACCTCTTCTGAGATTGCCCCTTGAATGCCCAAGCCCCCAACGTAGGAGAAGCTAAACAAAAAGATGGATTCACCACAGTTACAAGCCGAAATAAAAACCCGCCAAGGAAACAGAATCTTGGCACAACTCCAAAGATCTCCACCAAAAACTCTTATGACATCCTAAATCAACTACCGGAAGATGAGGAGATCCAAGACCCGCAAAAAGAAAAATCTCAAGAGAAAGGAAAATGTCAAGTCGACCCTTCCCCCAAACAGATCCAAGAAGCTACCCCAGCAGACACACTTGGGACCAATGAGAATAGCCAGATACAGTTGAACGATCAAGATCTAGAGGACATAGATCTGGAAAAACTTGAAGAAGCACTCAATCACAAGGATCTGCAAACCATCCCTATAGAACAACTTCTCAAAGTCCACAAACTCTTCATCTACTCCACTGTAGGATCCATAACCCTGTCGGGCATAGCCACAGATCCAAGCACAGACTCAAAACGTGCGCCACGGGAAAACAAAATATGGGGACTCAAATTGGCCCAGCAAATAATCAAAGAGGCAAGTAATCTCCTACTCAATTCAAGACAGATCCAAAGGTTCTTGGAGGGATACCTCCACCCACATCCACACTCATCATGATGAAGATAATCACCTGAAACATCAGAGGACTTAACGAAAGATCCAAACAGAGGATCCTCTGAGACTGCATCAAGGCAAAAAACCCAGATATCCTCTTGCTACATGAAACTAAATGTGCAGTAATAGAAGCCGAACCCATCTTTCACTAGATTTGGCGTGGATGCGACTTCATTTATTCCGATTCTGCAGGCACCTCTAGAGGACTATCCATTCTATGGAACCCTAATACTGTCACATCGAGTCAACCCTTCTCCACCATAGGCATGCTCACGACACATTTCATGGTCACAGGGTCAACCAAGGAAGGAGCCATCACTAATGTTTATGAACCACAAAGCCCACACAACAAAGAAAGATTCCTGAAAATAATAGACCGTATTAAAACACTTTTGAATACACCCAACTGGGACTTGGGGGGAGACTTCAATATGATCCTGACACTGGAGGAGAAAACTAGAGGAACCAAGTGCTTGGAGCAAGACAGTGGTAAGTTCAAATCACTTGTTGATCAGTTAAACCTAGTAGATATTGAAACTCTAAATGGCATGTTTACCTGGTCCAATCACTGATCGGGGCACCAACAAGTGGCTTTCCATCTAGATCGCTTCCTTATAATGGAATCCATCATAGAGGAGGATCCTGCCATGGAATCTAATATCCTACCAAAAATGGGATTAGATCACTGGCCCATTTCTCTTTGTATGGACACAGTGGACACTCCTCTGGCTCTCCCAGTCCAACTTCCTTCAGCTTGCAAAGTCTTTGTGGGCTAAGGCAACAATAGACCATGGGACTTGCATGTATAGGTTTCATCAACGCCTTAAAAAATTCAAGCAACACCTGAAGCTCTGGAACAAAATTACCTCTGGAAACATATTCCAACACATGAAGGAAATTGAACATAGAATGGAAGACCTGCAACAAACTTTCATTTTTGGATTCAGGTCCCCAGACCTCATGAAGGAAGAGGAGGAACTCCGAGCTAAACTAGACGACCGAAAAAATCAAGAAGAAATTTTGTGGCGTCAGAAATCCAAAGTTCAATGGCTCAAAGAGGGCGAGAGGAACACAAAGTTATTCCACCTCGCAGTGGTGCACCGCAGATACATCAATAGGATAACCGAACTAGAGGATGCTCAGGGAAATCCTATAAGAAAACACAACCTTATCGTCGGGGAACTAAACACCTACTACAAATATCTTCTCACACAAACCAATGAGAACAGGGAAGACGCCATACAGAAAATAACTAGGCACATACCCACACTGGTTAATCAAGAACAAACTAAGGCCTTAATGAGACCTATCACCCAATAAGAGGTGGACCATGCAGTCAAGGAAATTCCCTCAGGGAAATCGCCAAGTCCTGATGACTTCACCACAGATTTCTTCCATCATTGTTGGGACTTAATAAGGGAACAAGTCTGGCAGGTTGTGGAGGAATCTCGAACCTCAGGACAAGTACTCTCAACCCTCAATGCCGCCTTTCTCACCCTCATCCCAAAAGAGGAGAGAGTCACTCACCCAAAGCAATACAGGCCAATTTCCCTTTGTAACGTTATCTACAAAATAATCAATAAGGTTATAGCCACACGTTTAAAACCAATCCTCCCCTTCGTCATCTCAAAAGAACAAACTGGCTATGTTGAAGGGCGATAGATCATGGACAACGTCATCCTTTCTCATGAAGTTATCCACTCACTAAAAATGACCAAAATTATAGGTATGCTCATCAAAATCGACCTTTCAAAAGCTTTCGATAGACTAAGTTGGCAGTACCTACGCTCCATGCTCAAATCCTTTAGTTTCGATAAAATTTGGGTGAACCAGATACTCAAGCTCACTTCTTTGCCCTTCTTCTCAATACTGGTTAATGGAGTCCCATCCCAACCCTTCTCCCCCACCAGAGGCATCCGACAAAGAGACCCTCTCTCTCCTTTCCTGTTTTTCCTCATGGCGGAAGGACTAGGTCGATACGTCAAGGCAACGATTCTGGATGGCTCCCTTCTTGGCCTACCCCTCCACCATCTCCAACCCTCACCCTCGCACAACTAGTTTGTAGATGACACCCTGCTTATGAACAACCCCACGGAAAGTGAAGCCAATAAGCTCAACTCTATTCTCTCTGATTTTGCAGAAGCTTCAAGCATGGCTCTCAACTTGGAAAAATCCAAGCTCTACTTCTTCAACACGTCGATTGTTGTCCAAAATCATATCTCTCGACTCCTTGGCATACCCAAGAGCTCCCTTCCATCCAAATACCTAGGCATCCCCCTAATGGAAGAGCCAATGCACTCCATTTCTTGGGACAACCTGCTCCTTTCCATCTCCCACAGGCTCAACAACTGGACCTTCAGACCTCTAAACATTGCGGCTCTCCTAGTCCTTCTTAAGTCAGTCTTGCAAGCCCTACCCACCTACCTCTTTACTTCCCTGGTTGATCTAAAAATGAAGAAGACTTGAAAATCTTGAAATTATTGCAAGTAAATGTTATGTGTTAAAATGAAATGGATCAACTTTGCAACACATAAATTAAAGGATTACTCATGCAAAATACACATAGACAGCAGCATAATCAATGAACATAAGCACATAAACACAACAATTGATAAAGGAGTTCACCCCTCTCTTGTGCTACATCTCCTGGTCCAGCTTCCAATGGATCATTTATTATTAATTGCTCAAAGTGACCAACCGACTACTCCAATGGATTCAGAGCGTCCAAAAACCCTAGCTGGGCGTTTTCGGCACCTCAATCGGTCGAAAAATGAAGAAGTTAGGCCTCCTGGAAGTCCCCCCTTCAAGCTTGTTGTCTCTGCATCTACAAAACACACCCTTCCTAAATGAACCTGGCACACACGCAATAAATAGCGTGAAAACCCAGCACCGGGTGCAACCGCACCAACGCTGCAAACTGTAGGACGGTTATGGGCACGCCATCCCCTAACCGCCTAGCACCTCAGGCATATGGGTCTTAATATGACCTCACGCTATGATAAAAAGGGCTCCGTTTGCAACCGAATGTGGTAACGATACATGTCGGGTCGTTTTTAAAACTGTTTAAACCATTTTTTAAAAACCCCGCGCGCATATAACAAAGGGTCACATGGTATACAATAGAACCACAGGTTTTATATTTGAAAACTAAAAAACCCCGCACGATATATATGTATACGGTCACATAACAAATGATATGACTACGGGTCGGGGCTAAGCCCCGGCCCGACCCCCCGCCAAAATATACAAACATGTTAATTCAAATACAAAAACCCTCATATACATTACAAGGCATAAGTGGTGGTCCATTGGTTGGACGGACTTTGTGAAGGCACCATTTTGTAGGGAGGTCCAGAGGTCGAACCCCACGGACTCCAATATGTTTTAACAAACAAAACAACATCAAATACCGGGGTGCCACGTGGCAGCCAATGATTGGGCCACCTGGCACCCAATCATTGACCAAAAAACTACCAAGTGTCGACACAGGATTCATCCAATGTCTGCCAACCAGAATCTTCCATGTCACCTCCACCATGTTAGCGTACAGTTGTACGGCCCTGCCACGTTAGCCTATACAGACTGTACAGTCAACGTCCTTTTTTTTGCCTGTTTGACTTTATGAACATATTGCAATATATCTCGCTCCCGACGTCCGTTTGAGACGAAACAAGTTGCATTGGGTTTGCAACAATGAGGCCTATGCTCTCGTCTGGTTTGAAGCGATTCTGAGCACTTTGAATTTTTGAGCAAAATTTGATTCCCTGATCACACCTCCCCATTGGGAAGATTTTGGACCTCCAAAAGACTATTTTCAGTCTATGTGAAGATGAGGGTAAATTTCCCTCACCCTTCCAACCTCAATCCACTTGGCCTTGCTTGGATTCGTCCCTTTAAGACCAATTTGAAGATACTCCACATTTCCTCGTTTTGAAGTTCTCATTCTCCTGTCAAGGATGGTGTCTTCCTGCAGTTCTGTAAGATACTCTGGAGAAAAATCATCTATGGAAGGAATCTGAACATGCTCTCCCTGATCATCAATCAATGGAGGCTCATGAGGTGGTGAGGCTGTAAGGTGATGAGGCTGATGAAGAGTGCGCTTGGTAGCTTGTTGCAGGAATGAACTAAAAGGCGTTGATGAGGCTGTGAGGTGATGAGGTGTTGAGGCTATGAGCAGTTGGCAATCATGCATCGACTAGAACTGACCCAATGACTTAGACTGCAGAGTCCCTCCACTGCAATGCCAATGCTATATGTCAGGGAAATAGAAAATCAATTTAAACTCATGGTATAAATATCACATTGAAAAACAAACATTTATTGTTTACAAGTAATGCTAGCATTACTCTTCCCACATTTTTCAGTTGGGGAAAAATTACCTAAGATTGAGGTATAAAATTTGGGTCGCTTTGCAATAACAAAGTCATTTGAAATACCAATCAAACATAAAAAAAAATGCTTTAAACTAATTAAAATAAATAAATAAATTCAGTTTCTAATGTTATACTTTGGATAAAAGTTCAAATTCTTTTGAGTCAAACCTCAACTAATAGTTGGTCAACTAGTGATCACTATATATCTAAAGAATATATATATATATATATATATATATATATATATATGAAATAGATAGTAAGTATGTAAATACTTGCCCCGGATGGGGTGCCACATCGCAAACCGGAGCCACACGGGATAACACTGGGACGTAGTATTAATGCATCCACCGACGACCATCCACTCAGTCATTAACCCACCATGGATCTGCGCATCCATACCCAGGCGATGAGCCCCTTCACGCAAGTGAACAGTACTGGGCATCAACGCACTCAACAACAAGCCTTAATGGATATGGCAGTCGCAGTTGCCCTCCTCCTTATCACCAGAATTGACAGAACAGAGCGACATTCACCCATCGTAGCGTTCATTCCACCATAGTAGCAGTTTGAGGTCCCGTTGAAGCTTTGGAGCAGAGAATTCCATTCGCAAGGAACCCTGGTCATCTCCAGGGTCTCCACCATGCCCAGAGCAAGAGGAACGCCGTGTAGGGGTGCTACTTGGTACACGGCCGAATCTCGACGCTAGAGACAGAACAAGTTTGAGCAGGCACTAGCCATGGCGTCCATTCAAAGGTGAAAGAAACCACGAGCGCCTCCAATGGCGTACGTGGAAGAGATTACCTTATAGGATGCCATGCAGAGCTATCCCAAGCTCCCTCTGTTCACAGTCTTGGACAATTGGAATCCACCCACAGAGTTTGGCTCAGACAACAAGCCTTTGCCTGCGGGCAATCCGCTTGGTCCCAAATCCAACAGCCCAGAGGAGAATTTCACCACTTGTTATGTAGAAGAAGAGACCCCGTCCCTCACCCAGGGAAACAGAGACTCAACACCTGGTGCACCTATGGAGGCAGCGACCCAGTTTTCCAATCGACAGGAACATGCAAGTGATGACGCAACATAGCCCATTCCCCTAGCTTCCGTCAACAGGCACTGGCAGGAACAACAACTCTTCATCGACTCGGGGTACCTTGCTCTCATCTTCGAGCTGAGGAGTCTATTGGACGACCAGGTCTTTTGCCTTGCCCGAATTGATCAACGGCTTGAAACGCTATTCGCGGCTCACTCCAAAACTCTTCCAAAGCGACAATTCCCAATGTGTGCGCCGACCTACACGCTTCCAGCAGGTTGGCGATAGCATGGGGACGAGGACGAGTGCATAGGCTAAAAGGTTCAATGGTGTTCTTGGTTAGGAATTTCTTTTTCTGTTTCTAAACTAAGCTTCAGCCCAGTTAGTTCTTAGTTATCTTATAACTAGTTTATGGCATACAGTTTAAACTTAATGGGTGGCAGTCCTGGTTTCCTTCGGGCAGGACGAAACTCTATTAATTTTGGTCGCTAGGAAACACATGGCATAGGATGCCCAGCTGTCTCGGTTTCCTATTTAGGTGGGACAACTAGCATCGCAAACAGTCATTGTAACTTGATTATGCTAATATAACAGGTCCTATCCTTTTTTACTTTAAAAAAAAAAAGTATGTAAATACTTGATTTATTGATTTATTTAGAGAATGTGTATTTCATTTTGTTTTGGAATACAATATGTTAATTTTTCTTTTAAAAAATTATGTTTCTTTATTAATATTATTATAATATGTGATGTAAAATAAATAAAAAAACTTGTCAGTTTTTTTTATTAAGCATTTGAAAATTTATTAAAAAAAATGATTATTGTAATATTACACATTGATTTCTGAAAAATATTAAATAAGCTTAATTTTGTTATAATTGCACATTGTAGATGGTACTTTTTGAGATGGTAGTGTAAACATTTGAAAAATTATTAAAAAAAATGATTATTGTAATATTATACATTGATTTTTGAAAAATATTAAATGAGCTTAATTTTGCTATAGTTACATATAATTACACATTGTAGATGGTAATTTTTGAGATGCTATTGTAACTTCAAATACATTTATTTAAATTACATATCTGGAAAAAAAAATATTAAAAAAATTGATTTTGCTTAAAATACACATCTGAAAAAAAATATATATATATTAAAAAATTGATTATTGTAATATTAGATACATAATTAGTTTAATTAATTGTGAGTATAATGGTTAAGAACATGTGTTTCCTATAGTTGAGGACTAGGGATGATTACGGTGGACAATAGGAGAGCAAAAACCCCGGCGCTCTGCAATGTCTCTTCTGCAAATCACTACATGCACTGAATCACCTCCTGTTGAGTGTGTCGCCTACACAACACATGNNNAACCCCCCTTGTAAAGTAACGTTACAGCCAATGACAGGGCCGAGACGAGGGCCAAACGACCTACCTTTGAGTCGCCGCTACATCTGCGAGAGAAGATCCTCTCCAAAGAATAGGGACTCAGGAAGGAAATGGTTGTGGAAGAAAGCTCGTCCCATCCAAAAGAACCTCATGGATGGGAACCCGACAAATGCATCCCACAATCAGACAAACCACCTTGTTATCTCATCAACTCGAACAAGGTCGATGAGCACACTCAGTTCATGCACGAACATGCCCTAATCAGTAAGGTCCTAGGACTCTGGCCCTCTGAGCAGGATCTAACAAGGGGGATCAAGCACTGGTGGGACCCCAAAGGAAACTATGAGGTTCAGCTAAGCTCCAAATTTTTTTTTACGATCATCCTCTACAACCTCGAAGACAAGGAAAAAATCTTTGACAATGGGCTGTATTTCTACAACTCAGTTGGGTTATTCCTGTGGTTATCGATAGATTGCTTTAGCCTGGAAAAGGAGGACTTCACAATGGAGACAGCCTAGATCAGACTATACTCTCTGCCCCAAGAATTTTGGCAGGAAGAGATACTCATGGGCATAGGGAATAGAATGGGGAGATATGTCAAATCATCGGAAGCCACAAAGCAAAGAAAATACACCTCCTATGCAAAAATATGTGTTTACATGGACATCTCAAGAGCTCTACCCGTATCTGTTACCCTGGAATACTAAGATGAGGATTGGAGCCAAACATAGACTATGAACACATACCCTTTCGCTACAGGAAATTTCATGAGCATGGTTACCTCTTCTGAGATTCCCCCCTGAATGCCCAAGGCCCCAATGTAGGAGAAGCTAAACAAAAAGATGGATTCACCACATTTACAAGCCAAAAGAAAAACCCGCCAAGGAAACAAAATCCTAGCACAACTCGAAAGATCTCCACCAAAAACTCTTATGACATCCTAAATCAACTGCCGGAAGATGAGGAGATCCAAGACCCGCAAAAAGAAAAATCTCAAGAGAAAGGAAAATGCCAAGTCGACCCTTCCCCCAAACAGATCCAAGAAGCTACCCCAGCGGACACACTTGGGACCAATGAGAATAGCCAGATGCAGCTGAACGATCAAGATCTAGAGGACATAGATCTGGAAAAACTTGAAGAAGCACTCAATCACAAGGATCTGCAAACCATCCCTATAGAACAACTCCTCAAAGTCCACAAACTCTTCATCGACTCCATCGTATGATCCATAGCCCTGCTGGGCATAGCCACAGATCCAAGCACAGACTCAAAACGTGCGCCACGGGAAAACAAAATATGGGGACTCAAATTGGCCCAGCAACTAATCAAAGAGGCAAGTAATCTCCTACTCAATTCAATACAGATCCAAAGGTTCTCGGAGGGATACCTCCACCCACATCCACACTCATCATGATGAAGATAATCACCAGGAACATCAGAGGACTTAACGAAAGATCCAAACAGAGGATCCTCTGAGACTGCATCAAGGCAAAAAACCCAGATATCCTCTTGCTACATGAAACTAAATGTGCTGTAATAGAAGCCGAATCCATCTTTCACTAGAGCTGGTGTGGATGTGACTTCATTTATTCCGATTCTGTGGGCACCTCTAGAGGACTATCCATTCTATGGAACCCTAATACTGTCACATCGAGTCAACCCTTCTCCACCATAGGCATGCTCACGACACATTTCATGGTCACAAGGTCAACCAAGGAAGGAGCCATCACTAATGTTTATGAACCACAAATCCCACACAACAAAGAAATATTCCTGAAAAGAATAGACCGTATTAAAACACTTTTGAATACACCCAACTGGGACTTGGGGGGAGACTTCAATATGATCCTGACGCTGGAGGAGAAAACTAGAGGAACCAAGTGCTTGGAGCAAGACAATGGTAAGTTCAAATCACTTATTGATCATTTAAACCTAGTAGATATTGAAACTCTAAATGGCATGTTTACCTGGTCCAATCACTGATCAGGGCACCAACAAGTGACTTTCCATCTAGATCACTTCCTTATAATGGAATCCATCATATAGGAGGATCCTGCCATGGAATCTAATATCCTACCAAAAATGGGATTAGATCACTGGCCCATTTCTTTTTGTATGGACACAGTGGACACTCCTCTGGCTCTCCCAGTGCAACTTCCTTCAGCTTGCAAAGTCTTGGTGGGATAAGGCAACAATATACCATGGGACTTGCATGTATAGGTTTCATCAACGCCTTAAAAAATTCAGGCAACACCTGAAGCTCTGGAACAAAGCTACCTTTGGAAACATATTCCAACACATGAAGTAAATTGAACATAGAATGGAAGACCTGCAACGAACTTTCATTTTTGGATTCAGGTCCCCAGACCTCATGAAGGAAGAGGAGGAACTCCGAGCTAAACTAGATGACCGAAAAAATCAAGAAGAAATTTTGTGGCGTCAGAAATCCAAAGTTCAATGGCTCAAAGAGGGCGAGAGGAACACAAAGTTATTCCGCCTCATAGTGGTGCATCGCAGATACATCAATAGGATAACTGAACTAGAGGATGCTCAGGGAAATACTATAAGAAAACACAACCTTATCGTCGGGGAACTAAACACCTACTACAAATATCTTCTCACACAAACCAATGAGAACAGGGAAGACGCCATACAGAAAATAACTAGGCACATACCCACACTGGTTAATCAAGAACAAACTAAGGCCTTAATGAGACCTATCTCCCAAGAAGAGGTGGACCATGCAGTCAAGGAAATGCCCTCAGGGAAATCGCCAAGTCCTGATGGCTTCACCACAAATTTCTTCCATCATTGTTGGGACTTAATAAGGGAACAAGTCTAGCAAGTTGTGGAGGAATATCGAACCTCAGGACAGGTACTCTCAACCCTCAATGCTGCCTTTCTCACCCTCATCCCAAAAGAGGAGAGAGTCACTCACCCAAAGAAATACAGGCCAATTTCCCTTTGTAACGTTATCTACAAAATAATCAACAAGGTTATAGCCACACGTTTAAAACCAATCCTCCCCTTCGTCATCTCAAAAGAACAAACCGGCTATGTGGAAGGGCGATAAATCATGGACAACGTCATCCTTTCTCATGAGGTTATCCACTCACTAAAAATGACCAAAATTCTAGGTATTCTCATCAAACTCGACCTTTCAAAAGCTTTCGATAGACTAAGTTGTCAGTACCTACGCTCCATGCTCGAATCCTTTGGTTTCGATAAAATTTGGGTGAACCAGATACTCAAGCTCACTTCTTCGGCCTTCTTCTCAATATTGGTTAATGGAGTCCCATCCCAACCCTTCTCCCCCACCAGAGGCATCCGACAAAGAGACCCTCTCTCTCCGTTCCTGTTTTTCCTCATGGCGGAAGGACTAGGTCGATACGTCAAGGCAACAATTCTGGACGGATCCCTTCTTGGCCTACCCCTCCACAATATCCAACCCTCACCCTCGTGCAACTAGTTTGTAGATGACACCCTGCTTATGAACAACCCCACGGAAAGTGAATCCAATAAGCTCAACTCTATTCTCTCTGATTTTGCGGAAGCTTCAAGCATGGCTCTCAACTTGGACGAATCCAAGCTCTACTTCTTCAACACGCTGATTGTTGTCCAAAATCATATCTCTCGACTCCTTGGCATACCCAAGAGCTCCCTTCCATCCAAATACCTAGGCATCCCCCTCATGGAAGAGCCAATGCACTCCGTTTCTTGGGACAATCTGCTCCTTTCCATCTCCCACAGGCTCAACAACTGGACCTTCAGACCTCTAAACATTGCGGCTCGACTAGTCCTTCTTAAGTCAGTATTGCAAGCCCTACCCACCTACCTCTTTACTTCCCTGGTTGATCTAAAAATGAAGAAGACTTGAAAATCTTGAAATTATTGCAAGTAAATGTTATGTGTTAAAATGAAATGGATCAACTTTGCAACACATAAATTAAAGTATTACTCATGCAAAATACACATAGAGAGCAGCATAATCAATGAACATAAGCACATAAACACAACAATTGATAAAGGAGTTCACCCCTCTCTTGTGCTACATCTCCTGGTCCAGCTTCCAATGGATCATTTATTATTAATTGCTTAAAGTTCTAAAAAACATGTCTTACAATGCTCAAACTGACCAACTGACTACTCCAATGGCTTCAGAGCGTCCAAAAACCCCTAGTTGGGCATTTTCGGCACCTCAATCGGTCGAAAAACGAAGAAGTTAGGCCTCCTGGAAGTCCCCCCTTCAAGCTTGTTGTCTCTGCATCTACAAAACACACCCTTCTTAAATGAACCTGGCACACACGTAATAAATAGCGTGAAAACCCAGCACCGGGTGCAACCGCACCAACGGTGCAAACTGTAGGACGGTTATGGGCACGCCAGCCCCTAACCGCCCAGCACCTCGGGCATATGGGTCTTAGTATGACCTCGCGCTATGATAAAAAGGGCTCTGTTTGCAACCGAATGTGGTAACGACACATGTCGTGTCGTTTTTAAAATGGTTTAAACCATTTTTTAAAAACCCCGCGCGCATATAAGAAAGGGTCACATGGTATACAATAGAACCACATGTTTTATATTTGAAAACTAAAAAACCCCACACGATATATATGTATACGGTCACATAACAAATGATATGACTACGGGTCGGGGCTAAGCCCCGGCCCGACCCCTCGCCAAAATATACAAACATGTTAATTCAAATACAAAAACCCTGATATACATTACAAGGCATAAGTGGTGGTCCATTGGTCGGACGGACTTTGTGAAGGCACCATTTGGTAGGGAGGTCCGGGGGTCGAACCCCACGGACTCCAATATGTTTTAACAAACAAAACAACAGCAAATACAGGGGTGCCACGTGGCAGCCCATGACTGGGCCACGTGGCACCCAATCATTGACCAAAAAACTACCATGTGTCGACACAGGATTCATCCAATGTCTGCCAACCAGAATCTGCCATGTCACCTCCGCCATGTCAGCGTACAGTTGTACGGCCCTGCCACGTTAGCCTATATGGACTATACAGTCAACGTCCTTTTTTTTGCCTGTTTGAGTTTATGAACAGATTGCAATATATCTCGCTCCCGACGTCCATTTGAGACGAAACGAGTTGCGTTGGGTTCGCAACAATGAGGCCTATGCTCTCATCTGGTTTGAAGCGATTCTGAGCACTTTGAATTTTTGAGCAAAATTTGATTCCCTGTTCACACGTCCCCATTGGGAAGATTTTGGACCTCCAAAAGACTATTTTCAGTCTATTTGAAGATGAGGGTAAAGTTCCCTCACCCTTCCAACCTCAATCCACTTGGCCTTGCTTGGATTCGTCCCTTTAAGACCAATTTGAAGATACTCCACATTTCCTCGTTTTGAAGTTCGCATTCTCCTGTCAAGGATGGTGTCTTCCTGCAGTTCTGTAAGATACTCTGGAGAAAAATAATCTATGGAAGGAATCTGAACATGCTCTCCCTGATCATCAATCAATGGAGGCTCATACAACTTCAAATTCTCAACATTAACAACTGCATACATCTGCATATAAGGAGGAAAATCTAAACGAAAAGCATTGTTACCAATCTTGTCGATAATCTTGAAAGGACCATATCGAATCGGTTTCAACTTTTTACCTTCTCCTTTAAGCCTCTCCTTGCTGATGTAAAGCCAAACTTCATCTCCAACTTGGAAACTGTGATCAACACGATGCTTGTCATGTCACGTCTTGTACTTGGCCTGACTCTTTTCCAACTGCTCTTGCACTACTTGATGTATCGACTGAATTTGTTCAATGAACTTCTCTGCCCTATTGTTGTCATATTGACCATCGACAACAATATCTTTCCCAAAGATAAAATCTAAAAGAGATTTGGGCAAATAGCCAAAACATGCTTCAAATGGCGACGTTTGAGTCGAAGAGTGCTTAGCTCGATTGTACGCATGTTGAATGTAGTGTAAATGTTCATCCCAAAGTTTAAGATGCTTGCTGCAATAAGCACGAAGAAGATGCACCACTGTACGATTTACCACCTCTGTCTGACCATCTGTTTGTGGATGAAAAGATGTGCTCTTTTTAAGTTTGGTGTCCATGAGTGCCCATAAACTCGACCAAAAACTTCCA
>ML784395.1:76242-89331 GCA_009831015.1 Picea engelmannii
GCCTTCACCTTGCGACAATATGTTCCTTTCCATCAAGATCTTCATCATCTCTCTCATCTCCATGACAGCCTTTCTGAGATCTTCATCTTCTGCAGGAACACGTTCATGACTTTCTGCATGAGCCATGCTTGGTGAATGCCTCCTTGAAACTTGCGGTGATGGTATATGCTTCCTCCTTGTCGTATGAGAACTTGGCTCCACAAGTTGACCTTCTCCTCTTGTGAGTTTCAACATTGTGAGCATCAGAAACAAAACTTGCAAACAATCAAGTCTTCAAAAACTAGTGCTCTGATACCAACTTTATCTAAAAATGAAGAAGACTTGAAAATCTTGAAATTATTGCAAGTAAATGTTATGTGTTAAAAGAAAATGGATCAACTTTGCAACACATAAATTAAAGGATTACTCATGAAAAATACACATAGACAACAGCATAATCAATGAACATAAGCACATAAACATAACAATTGATAAAGGAGTTCACCCCTCTCTTGGGCTACATCTCCTGGTCCAGCTTCCAATGGATCATTTATTATTAATTGCTCAAAGTGCTCAAAAACATGTCTTACAATGCTCAAACTGACCAACCGACTGCTCCAATGGCTTCAGAGCGTCCAAAAACCCCTAGCTGGGATTTTTTGGCACCTTAATCGGTCGAAAAACGAAGAAGTTAGGCCTCCTGGAAGTCCCCCCTTCAAGCTTGTTGTCTCTGCATCTACAAAACGCACCCTTCTTAAATGAACCTAGCACACATGCAATAAATAGCGTGAAAACCCAGCACCAGGTGCAACCGCGCCAATGGTGCAAACTGTAGCATGGTTATGGGCACACTAGCCCCTAACCGCCTAGCACCTCGGGCATATGGGTCATAATATGACCTCGCGCTATGATAAAAAGGGCTCCGTTTGCAACCGAATGTGGTAACGACACATGTCGGGTCGTTTTTAAAACTGTTTAAACCATTTTTTAAAAACCCCGTGCGCATATAACAAAGGGTCACATGGTATACAATAGAACCACAGGTTTTATATTTGAAAACTAAAAAACCCCACGTGATATATATGTATACGGTCACATAACAAATGATATGACTACGGGTCGGGGCTAAGCCCCGACCCGACCCCCCGCCAAAATACAAACATGTTAATTCAAATACAAAAACCCTCGTATACATTATAAGGCATAAGTGGTGGTCCATTGGTCGGACGGACTTTGTGAAGGCACCATTTGGTAGGGAGGTTCGGGGGTCGAACCCCACGGACTCCAATATGTTTTAACAAACAAAACAACAGCAAATACCGGGGTGCCACATGGCAGCCCATGACTGGGCCACGTGGCACCCAATCATTGACCAAAAAATTGCCACATGTCGACACAGGATTCATCCAATGTCTGCCAACCAGAATCTTCCATGTCAGCGTACGGTCGTACGACCCTGCCACGTCAGCCTGTACGGACTGTATGGACTGTACAATCAGCGTCCTTTTTTTTCTTGTTTGACTTTATGAACATATTGCAATATCTCTCGCTCCCGACGTCCATTTGAGACGAAACGAGTTGTGTTGGGTTCGCAACGACGAGGCCTACGCGCTCGTCCGGTTTGAAGTGATTCTGAGCACTTTGAATTTTTGAGCAAAATTTGATCCCCTGATCACTGGTAGCGCCCAAATCGGTCATGAGAGAAATCAGGGGCCTCTAGCGAAAATTATTATGGCATGGACATCAACCTAACAAAAAATGGTCCTTGGTAAGCTGGGAGAATCTTTGCAAGCCCAAAAATCTAGGGGGCCTAGGCCTTCGTGACCTTAGAAAGCTAAATCAAGTCATGGGAACCAAAATGTGGTGGAGATGGATCAGGCATCCCACGGAAATATGGGCACAAATATGGAAACAGAAGTATGCCCTGACCACCTGACCTGATCAAGTAATTCAAATCAATGAACCAATCCAGGTCTCCAGCATCTGGAATATAGCCCGACATAATCACCTTCTAGTCCAGAAGCATGCCTTCTGGGAAATCAGGAACAATGAAAGCACACTATTCTGGCAGGACTCTTGGCAACATCAAACACCCCTAATTAATCTAGAAGAGATTATCCCCCTCAGGAAAGCACTACAACATGAAGCCTAAAAAGGGGCTTCATAGGCCCATCAATTTGCACCTTATGCCAACAACAAGAGGAGACAATGGATCATCTCCTCAACAATTGTCCCTACAACCAATGGATTTGGGACCAGGGATCCCAAACAATGCGCCACTTGAACCGTAATAGTAACAATATCGGGTATACCTTAGAGAACTGGGACTCGATCTATTTTCACAATCCAATCCTTGAGCATATTTAGCAGCTTCTCCCAGGCTTCACCCTCTGGTTGATCTGGAAGGAAAGAAGCAAAAGGATCTTACACTCAAAAGCTTCCCCTACTTCCTTGGTATGGGAGAGAATAGTGACATTTATTTGTGAAACAATCAAAAGTAAGTTAAGGACCCCAAGCGACTTGATCTGCAATTCAGAGGAGAAGTGCATCCTTCAAAATTAGAATCTCAACATCCTCAATCAGGCAACCACGAATACAGTCAGACAACCTCCTTGTAGCCCAAGAATCTAGTCCCCACCTCCAACGGGCTTCATAAAGATTAATTTCGATGGTGCCTCAAAAGGTAACCTAGGACCAATGGGATATGGGGCAATTCTCAGTAACTCAAATGGCGAGATCCTTCACCTTGTAGAAGGCTTCCTGGGCGAAAATACAAAAAATGCAGTCGAACTTCTAATCCTTGTAAAAGGCCTCAAGGTAGAAATTGACAATCAATACTAGAGAATCATCGCATAAGGGGACTCTCAGATTATCATTCACCTCATAACCAAAATTCTCCATGGCGAACTTACTTCAGAAATATCTCACAGTTGGTGCCTCTTGGGAATACTGGTAGACTTTGGATCGCTCCTCTATCCTAACCTCACCATTATCCCCTCTCACGTAAAAAGGGATGCAAACAAAGTCGTAGACTGTCTAGCAAATGAAGGAGTCAACATTGAGATGGAGCAAATCCATTGGAAGTCTCAAACTTTTTCCTGCACCGATCTCTTGAAGCATTGCCAAGACCTCACCAACAACAATTTACTACCCCCGGATGGGGTGCCACGCATACCACCAGAGACACATGGAGTGGAGCCAGGACTGGCCATAAATGAGGTCGACCGACTCCCATCCCCTCAGCATTAAGGATGGGAGTTGGCTCCAACTACCGCCCACCTAAAAGAGGACTCGCACCTCGTGTGAGCAACCCAGTTATGGAACTCATTTACGAGGGGGACTTAATGGCGTTGGACATCCCGTCGGTCGTCCTACTCTTGATGCACCCGAACCATGCCTTCTTACACTTTTGGCTCATCCTGCACCAGCTCTGCAACCAAAACCTTCGAAGCAGTGACCATTACACCCTCTGTACAACCTTTACCTACTTCTTCAGCTCGATGCCCTGCGAATGAGGGAAGCCACGTCGTGGCTCAGCCTAGTATGTCTTTGCTGCTCGACGGAGGTGGCTGCAAAATATGTAACGATAACTCTCCATTGCTCGAAACCAAATCACGCACAAAAGGATTGATCTCAGAATGCCTCCCAAGTCGCCGATTGCAGAAGCTATCTCAGAGACACCAATGGGATACATTGAAGAAGTTATCCCAGAGGATCCAATTCAGGTCCCTCTGGAGCATCTTCTCTTCATGGTGTCTGACAATTGGGCATCATCAAGTGACATTCGAGCGGAAGCCTCCATGCCTGTCACCAAAAAAAAACATGCCAGTGAGAATGAGCCCGAACAGGAAGAATTCTCCACCTGCTTCATTGAGGAGGAGATACCAGGAGAAACGACCTCTCAAGCTGCAGTCCCAAAAGATGGACCACCTTGGTTGATAGTGAATGGAGTGAGGTCGTTGGTAGGGAAGCAGAAATAGAGAAACATAGAGAAGCAACTTCAAGCGAGCCCATGGAAATGCATCAGGGCGACACGACAAGGGAGAGGGGCAAAGTTTTCATGCCACCTCCCATCTCTTCCATGCAGAATCAATGGTGTGTCCTACCACCTGTCCTCCACCCAAACCACCTTTGACTTGATTTTTGATCTGCAGGGCCAGATGGCAGACCAAGTCCACCATAGCACCCTCATGGGTCAGCGTCCGGACATGCTCTATGACGCCTTCTCCAATGCGCCACCGGGACGATGATGCCCAACTTGCGCGCAATTTTTCATCATGCCAGCTAATGAAAATGCTCAGGATGAAAATGTCACCTTAGACGCCACTAGGTAATTTTCATGGTCTTTCTTAAGATTCAAGTCTTACTTTTTACAGCTCTGTGTATGATTATAGTTAATTTCCGTAAGACAATAGTCATAGTTAAGACGATGAGACTCCATCAATCCTGGTTTCCTAAGGGCAATACTGTTGGCAAATTAATGTATTTTGGACAAGGTATGACACCGTTTCAGTTTTCGCTTAGGTGGCAGAACGGATGGCAGTCTAGTAACAACTGTAATTTTTGCCAATTAATATAGCAGGAACTTCCCTCTTTTTACTTAAAAAAAAATATTAGATACAAACTTCTGAAAAAATATTAAACAAGCTTAATTTTGTTATAGTTGCACATTCTTAACCTTACTTTTTGAGTTAGTGTTAGTAACTTCAAATGCATTGGATTAAATTGCATATTGATGAGTGGATTTGAAGCGAAGACATTATAAACTAATGCCTCATGAAATTGACACAATTACACAATGTGTTTAGTTCTCATCTCTATCTCAAATTAATTTCATGTGGTTATGACTTCTTATGAATAGACCTATAAAGGTATGTCATTCGACTATAAACACCAAAAAAAAATAGGTTTTTCAAGAGTCTTAGATAACTTGGCATCCCTTTCAATTTTAGGCTTGTCCAACCTTCAATGCATGCAATTGAACTTCTATGTTTTGTCCTAGATTTATGATGTCTATCATAAATAATTTTTCACTATTGATAGTTACTTTGTGCTTTTTTCCAAATGAGTCAAGAAGCCTTTTCAACCAAGCTTGTGATAGTTACTTTGTTCTTTTTCCAAATCAGTAAAGAAGCCTTTTCAACCAAGCTTGCATTTTCTCCTCTTGGAATACCAACTCTTGCTCCCTGTTAACCAATCTTCCAAATTCTTTTGAACATCAACATCAACTTGCCAGATAATTATTGTAATATTAGGGCCTTGTTCAGATCCTTAGATCCCTTGAAATGCATCTGGTTAGAGTTCATATAGATATGGAAAAATGGGGCATTGGCGTAAATATGGAGGAATGCTCGCAGACAAGAATTGTTTTGGAACAAAAGTTAAAAGGAAATCTAAAAAGTTGATACTATCGCAAAAGGTTGTGGTTTACTAGTTCCTGATGACAATTTTAAAAGAGCATTACAACTTAATCCTTGAAACGTTTGCCAGGCCATTTCTTCTTTCTGATTACACATGTTTTATTCCATTGCTTGATCAAGAACTTGAGACTTATGAGGGGTAGAAATTAATTGTGTTTTTGTTAGTGTTTTCTGGAAATACCCACGTTGCTTCTTCTTCATTCTTGTCTCTGTATCATGTAAAATGAGGCGATTAAATGTGCTAACCCAACAAGTATACTTGCAACACTAACTACATAGGCCACAATTGTAGGCACTAGGACACATAACATATTTTTACATAGAATGGGGACAATTTGGGTGACTTGCTTTGTCTTTTTCATGCATATTTTGGAAAACGTTTTGGAGTATCGTTTGTTCCTTTGGTTTTTGGTCTTCTCGAATAGGAGAGAGAATTTGACAATCCCCAAAGTTTTGTCAAGTCGAAGAAAAGTTCAATTACTAATGGCGCTTGAGGGTGTTTTTGGTTCTTTGGAAGCATTCATGGACATAATGGACTAACACGCCTTCCACATCAGAAATCATTATTAGTATCACAGTTTCGTTTTTAATGGAAGGATTCCTTCAAAGTTATGGGAGTGTCTATGAACATTTATGATAGAATATAGGACTTAGAAATCAAAGATTAACAAAACAGAACAGTGAACAAAGATACTCACAAAACCAGGCATCCATTAATCAAGAAATCACATATATTTATAGGAGTATAATATCGTTCAACACTTTGAACAGACTCCTAGAAAATAGGATTTGAAAACATAATTATGATTTCACTCTTAAACGACCTCTAACAACACTCTAACAAATTTCTAAGAATACATTTCTCCATTATTTCTCTAACACTCCCCCTTAATGGAGAAATGGAATACTCTAATACTCCTAAAATGTAAATACCTGTTGGTCTATGTCTGAGCTAGGTTTACAAAGTATATCATTTTAACTTTCTTTGTTACAATATATTGATGAAACTTCTTACCGAACTTGTTGCTCCAAACTTTGATGCTTTTGACTTGTTTCTTCTTCTTATTGCTCCAGATCATGAACTCTGAATATCTCTTCTTGCTACAACTGGGATGATTCCATTTCATTTAAACTCCTTTTTCAACAAGTTCAGTTTCTTCTATGTCTTGTTCAATGGACTGTTGACACATAAATCCACAATAGTGTTTAATTTCTTGCTCCAATGCATAAATTTTTTATTATTTTTTTTAGTTTCTTCCTCGTCCATGATGTCATCAACAAATTCCAAATCTTGATTGTAGGTGAATACTACAATGTATTTTTCTTCTACAACGACTTCATTGTTGTTTACTAACTTTGGCACATCAATACAATACTTGACTTTTTCAGCGTCATCTTGTTGTCCCCAAATGTCAAAACCTGCAGACTCAAAAACATTCATTCGAATATTTAAATCAATACAATTTTTGTTGTTTTCATTTTGTTCTCCTGCTATGTAGTGAAAGCCATTCTTCAAGGAACTTCAAATATTCTTCAAAATCTGTTCACAGTGCATCTAGGTGCTCTTCTTCATTTTTGTCTTCTCCTAGCTCTTTTTCCGTAGTTTCAGATATTTCATCTCTATGAACCTTTGCTTCAATATGAACGTTTTCTACAACATCATCCAACACATTTTTTGCAAACATGGTTACTTTTCCACTTAACAAATCACCTATGAGTTTCTTCTCCTGCAACATTTGGAACCAACATTCACTTGAAAATTGTTCATCATCATATTTAACTGGATTTACCAATGATTCACACAATGTTTCATGAGTTACACATTCATC
The DNA here is from genome assembly GCA_009831015.1 of Picea engelmannii. Taxonomy (NCBI): domain Eukaryota; kingdom Viridiplantae; phylum Streptophyta; class Pinopsida; order Pinales; family Pinaceae; genus Picea; species Picea engelmannii. The sequence goes on from ML784395.1 coordinate 83,471, forward strand.
TCCATCAACAGTCTTAGTTGTTGAATTCATTAAATCACTACATACTGCATCATTCGCAGTTTCCTCATTATCACAAGTTGCTTTATTACCAGCTACATACACACTTTCATCATTAATCATTGTACATTTAGTTATACCATCTTCAGTCTCTATTTCAATTGCAAGTCTATATCTTCAACTATCTTGCTCCCCCTCACACTAAACTTCATCTCTATAATATCCCAAAACATTTTTGTACTCTGTACTTCACCAAATTCATATAAAATACAAGATAAAATGCTTTCATCTAGTCCGACTAAATAAGATATAATGTTATTGCACCTCTTCTCTTATCACGAGATTTAACAAAACCATCTTCAACATAATTCCACAAATCTATTGAACCAAGTAATCCATCCATTTTAATTTCCCAAAGTTTAAAATCTTTAACTAAGAAATATGGCAGAACTTGTATTAATCTTTTCAATATTTCATCTATTTCTTCATATTGTTCATTGATCTGTTCTAGTTCTGCATTGTGATCCTCAAGCATGGGTTTTGGGTTCGTCATTGTGATCCTCAAGCATGGGTTCTTCAGTTGCAACTGGAGACACTCCATATTGTTCCATGAAATATAATTCCTTTGTTCTTTGATTCTCTTGAATTATTTCAGTTCTCTCTGAAACTGTTTAAGTTTTATTTGTTGACCCATGATTTATCTTCTCATGAGAAATTTACAGATCTTGGATGCATAGATGATTTTAGGGGAAAATTTTCGCTCATGGGCGAAATTTAGGGGCCTTTAGTTATTTATTGGGTGAATTTTTTGTATTAGAGTGATTTTTTAAAACTTATATCATTAGCCCGTAATTTATTTTAGGGGAAAAATCGTGGACAAGGTTAGCCCATGTTTTTAGGAGGGATAGAGGAAAAAAAATCATATTTCGCCCCTGAAATTTGGAGGGACAAGCTTCCATTAACCAAATTTCTAGAAGTATGGGAATTTCTGATAGCTTCTTCACCCTTCCATTTGGTAAAATTGGGGTTTATGGTTTAATTCACCCGGATTTTGTGGTATGGGCACTGGGTAGCTACAATCTTCCCTTTGCTTGATTTCCAAAGAACAAAGGGATTTTTGAGAGCATTTTGGCCCTCCCACCTGGTATAAATTGTATGGGATTTGCCCAGTGCCCATATATACATTGGGTTAAAATTAGAGCTTTGTTACTTGTCTGGTTCATTCGTGAGAACTACATAGTCTAGTGAGTGAAAAGCTATTCTTTATACCATCCCGAAAATCTCTAATTCCCCGAGGCCCAATTTACATTTCATATCTTGAATCTTCGTGCTTATTTCTCCTCGACAAAATGGAAAAAGGGAAAGAGATACCAGTGGTGGAGCCGCCTGTTCAGAGCAAAAGAAATTAGAATTTGGTACAGTTATCCCAACTTTCTCGAAAGGTGTCACGTGAGGATTTGGTAGTGAATACTTACCAGGGTTTCCAAACGTCTTGATAGGTATTTACCTGGTCCTTCATGTCAGTGTGTTAAATTTATCATATCAAAGAATTATGAATCATATTGGTAAAATTAGAACAATGATCTTTTTTGTAACTTTATAGTTAGTTCATGGTTCTTTGAAAGTCTTAACAAGGCACAGATGACAATCATAAGATAGTGTTATGGATTCATAGATTAAGTCATGTATCAACGATATTCTTAATTATATAACTTTAGAAAAAATTAACACCTTTAAATTATTTGATTACATGAGACTCACAATGAGGGAATTCAAATCGCATGGATTTTCTAAGAAATCAATATAGCCAAGTGAACAAAATATCAATGGATCTGTTGCAGACATTTATCAAGTGAGAGGTCCATTACTATGATTGCAATACGTTGTGCTATTATTCAAATTTCAAAACAACTCATGGTGGAACATGGAATGAAGGAAATTTTACATTTGTTCTAAAAGACTAGAGTCTATCCTAAGTAAATCTAAGCTCATGTAATGGTGGAACATCCTATATGCTCACCAAGGTTCAAGAATGGAGGGACATGCTTCGATACAGTTGGGGACTAGGGCCAAAATTTAAGGGGCAGTGAAAAAGGAATGACAAGAGGTAGGAGGGTGGATAAATTTTTTTTAAGTCTTTTAATTTTCTGTGTAGGACAAAAATATGATGTAAGACTTCACTGAAATACAACCATATTGCTGAAGCTAGTGCAAGTATCCAGATCATAAGGTTACCCTGTTCTCTTGCACCCAACATTTTGCAGTAAATAAATTTAAGTTGCAAGCCAAACCTTCTCTTTCTCCATTTTATATTTTAAGTTGTAGGCCAATGGGGTTCTTGGAAGCATCTAGACTTCCATGGGACAATTGGAGATCCCTCGGTTTATCTCAGGTTGTTAAGGATGTCTCAAGGACATCAATGGCCAATAGTAAGGTACTTAAACTTCTGTCAAAAAATGTTAAAAGCATGTTAGTTGAATCCAATTTTTTTGAATGCAATGTTGATGTAAGTGCTCAGATAAATCTAATTTCCAGTTGTGGACTGGAAAAGTTAATTTTAGAGAGCACATAAATGATAAAATGTGAAGCAAAGAATATAGAGAAAGAGTAATGATAAAACGTGAAGAAAAGAATACAGAGAAAGAGAAGAGCAGAAATAGAATTCAGTATCTTAGGTAAATGAAGAAAAGAGTTCAATAGAAAAGGGAAACTAGCTGAGCTAAATAGGCTCAAGCAAATCAAGAAATGATAGTAAAGCTGGCCAGGACAACTGGCAGTGTACAGTTAGATTGTTGAGGTTACATTATATTTAACACTCTCTCTTAAACTCAACAGTTACAAACATCAGCACTGACCCAAATGCTTTCCCTGAAAATCAAAAACGGATTTTCCCAGGGTCTTTGTGAAGATATTTGCAAGCTGATCTTGAGAGCCACATAATTGAAGTGCAATATCACCATTATTGACTAGCTCATGGATGAAGTGAAATCGAGTGTCAATGTGTTTTCTTTTCTTGTGAAACACATGATTTTTGGATAGAGAAATTGTTGAGGTGTTGTCACAGAAGATAGGAGTTGGATTATTTTCTGTATGTGACATATCTTTCAATATTCTTCTCAGCCACACATCTTGACAGGAAGTTGAGGTAGCAGCGACATACTCTTCCTCTGCATAAGATATTGATACAATTGGTTTCTTCTTTAATGCCCATGAAATCGGGTTCGTGCCCAGGTGAAAAACATGTCCTGAGGTGCTTTTCCTGTCATCTAGGCTGCTTGCAAAATCACTATCTGTGTAACCAGAGAGATGATGATGATCAGATTTAGTGTACCATAAGCCAAAATTGAGAGTTGCTGCAACATATCTTAGAATTCGTTTCGCCATCTTCCAGTGAGAATCTTTGGGGGATTCCATGTATCTGGAAATAAGGTTGGCTGCATACATAATATCAGGCCTAGTTGTTGTAAGATACAACAAACTGCCTACTAAACTTTTGTACAGGGTAGGGTCCATTGTAGGGCATTCATCTTTATTGCTCAATTTTGTGCCTAGGGGTATAGGGGTTTCTGCTGGATTGCATTCTTCCATGCAAAATATTTTGATGATGTCTGCTGCATACTTTTTCTGACAGACAAAAAATTCTTTGGTTGATTGATCAACCTCAATCCCCAAAAAATATTTCATTATGCCAAGATCTGTCATCTCAAACTTAGATTGCATGGCATGTTTAAAATTGGTTAATTCAAGATTTCCAGTATATATCATGTCATCAACATATAAACATACAATCAAAATTTTACCGTGTTGATTTGTTTTGGTGTAAAGAGTTGGCTCATTTTGGCTTCTGCTAAAACCACTTTTGATCAGGTAAGTGTCAATTTTGTTGTACCAAGCTCTTGGAGCTTGCTTTAAGCCATACAAGGCTTTCTTCAACTGATATACTTTGGCTGGCTGCTCTTGGACTTCAAATCCAGGTGGTTGATCGGCATAAAATTCTTCTTCTAAGAAACCATTCAGGAAAGATGACTTGACATCCATCTGGTATACTTTCCATTTGTGTTGGGATGCTATGGCCAATAGAGTCCTTACAGTGTCTAATCTTGCTACTGGAGAAAAAGTTTCACCATAATCAGTACCTAGTTGTTTTGGGAATCCTTTGGCAACAAGTCTTTCCTTGTGTTTTTCAATCTTCCCTTTTTCAATTAGTTTAGTTTTGTAAACCCACTTGACACCAATACTCTCCTTGTGTCTGGGAAAATCAACAAGATCCCATGTCTTGTTCTTCTCAATGGAGTCAAGTTCTTGGTTCATGGCTTGAACCCAATGTGGATCCTTAGCTGCTTCTTTAAAATATGTAGGTTGACATGGCATTAAGGCAAACAATTTGTGTTGTTCAATGTCATCCAACTGCTGATGGATTTGTCTCAAACTTCGAGTTCTCTGATTTTGAAGTTCAGAGGATGAGTCTCTACTGGAAGTTGAGTTATTCTGATAGTTTTCATCTTTTCCTTGTACCTGCAATCTTGGAAGAGTAGGTTGAGGTATTGGCTGTCCTAAATTTTCTATGTTTTCAGGACTGGACAACAATGGATTTTGACTATCCATTTGTTGTTTTTCAGATTCATTCCAGAGTTGATTTTCCAGAAATTTTACATCTCTGCTAAGAATTAGTTTCTTTGAGATTGGATTGTAAAGTCTGTAAGCTTTAGATGTTTCATTGTATCCAGTAAAGATACATTTCTTACTTCTATCATCCAATTTCTTCCTTAATTCGGAAAGTATGTGAGCGTATGCCATGCATCCGAATGTCCTTAGATGTGCAACATTTAGCTTTGTCCCACTCCATGCTTCTTGAGGGACTTTCATCTTTAGAATTTTGGTTGGAGATCTATTCAAGAGATAAGATGAGCATGCTACTACTTCAACCCAAAAAATACTTGACAAACATTTCTCTTTGAGTAGGCTTCTTGCCATGTTCATTATTGCCTGGTTTTTTCTTTCAGCCACTCCATTCTGTTGTGGAGTATACCTAGCTGTAGTTTGCATGATAATGCCTTGTGATTTGCAGAAATTTGCAAATTCGTTGGAGTTGTATTCTCCTCCTCCATCGAACCTGAGAGCTTTTATATATTTGCCACTCTGTTTTTCAGCTTCTGCTTTGAATTCTTTGAATTTTGCAAAAGTTTCAGACTTGTGTCTGAGAAAATAGATCCATATTTTCCTGCTAAAGTCATCAATAAACGTTAGAAAGTAAAACCTACCACCTATTGACTATGTTTGCATTGGTCCACATAGGTCAGTGTGAACAAGTTCGAGATGTTGTTTGGCTTGAGTGGAGGACTGTGGAAAACTAGTTCTCTTATGTTTTCCAAGTATGCAAGACTCACATCGGGAGTTTTGTTTTATGAAGATAGGAAGACCTTTGACCATGGAGTGCTTCTGTAGAAGACTGAGACTCTGAAAGGGTAGATTTCCAAATCTTGTATGCCAAACCATAGTTTCATTAGGGGTGGATGCACTTTGTGCATATGTTTGGATCAGATTTGCAGTTCTGAGGGTTAGGGGAAACATCCTATTCTGAGTCATGTGGATTTAAGAAATCAATTTTTGCAGGGGGCTTTATCATATATCCTGCAAGATGCTCCCTCAAAAAGTACCTTATAGCCATGTTCAATGAGTTGTCCTACACTTAGAAGATTATGTTTCATGTAACACCCTGTTTCCCAAGTTTGTAAAAAAATAACTATACTGGCCAAGAACTGTAGCAAACACAAAAATGTGAATGTATGATGTGAATGGACCTTGTGAAAAGGTCGATGAATGTGAATATATTATGAATATATATATATATATATATATATATA
>ML784395.1:109363-134715 GCA_009831015.1 Picea engelmannii
TCCCATGACTCTGGTCATAAACTGATCCACATTTTCAGACTCTGTCATTCTTAAAGTCTCGAATTGCATCCTCAAGGTCTGTAGTTTGACTGTTTTGACCCTGTCATTTCCTTGGTAGGAAAATTTAAGGATGTCCCAAGCCTATTTTGAAGTACTAGCGCTTGTGATTTTTGAGAAAATCAAGTGATCCACTGAATTTTGAATCCATAATTTGGCTTTATTCTCTCCAGGGATGATTTTAAGGATGGAAATTTATTTTAAAATGTAGATACCTTGGCGAATCTCTGTAATCCTTCATATGCCAACTATAAATGTCTGGCGATATTTTTGTAAAAAATTCAAATTTCTAAGGATTCTATATAGATTGTATAAAATTTTGGCGATTTTTAAGATAAAATAATTTTATCCAATAGAATTTGGGCGAATCATTTTTAGAATAATCAATCTTTTTTTTGGAAAGACCATGGAAAATTAGCCCATGAGCGAAATTTAGCCCCTAAAATCATCCCTGATTCTCTCTATTCCTCTGTGTTGCCTGAACAATTCTCTGTTGGTTCGTTATGGCAGAAAGGTCTGTTGGATCTGGTTCCACATATCCAAGATCCAATGGATCCCAACACTCTTGTGCTTGCAAGAAGGATCTCATTTGAAGAGACCAAAACTCATAATTCTTTCCAAGAAGAATTGGACCTTGAGTTGGTCATAAATTGCTAGACATGGCCATCTTTAAAGAATTTTAACAAAACATAAAAGAAATTGTTGGAAAATTTTCGTGTTTACCTATTTCCTGCATGTAAAACCAGGTCTTCTAAGTTCTTGCAGTGACTTCGGAACTTCACGATTCAGGATTTCGCGAGTTTTGACTTCGCGAGTTTCAACTTTGCGAGTTTGGCTTCGGCCTTTCGCAGTTCAGGATTTTGGGACTCCTATATACAAGTCTTCAATTTCTTGTCTCCCCAATTCCTGGTCGCTGAAACATCGAAAAAAAATCTTAACGATCCTATATTGAACCTTAGCCTCCGTCTATGTGACCACGACCGGTGACCACAAGCCTAATCGTTCAAGCGCTACCGGCTTTTCGCGATTCAGGCACTTCCCTGGTTCTTTGTCTCTCAATATCTCGGCGCCTATTCCTCTTGAACGCCTTTTCAGGATTTCGCGATTCAGGACTTTGCGATGCAGCCACTCCACCGGTTCTCTGTACCTCAATATGCCGAAACTCGAAATATCCCGGTGCCTTATTCCTCTCGAACTCCTTTTCAGGATTTCACGATTTGGGACTTCGCGATGTAGGCACTCCACCGGTTCTCTGTCCCTCAATATGCCGAAACCCGAAATATCCTGGCACCTTATTCCTCTTGAACGCCTTTTCGGGTTTTCGGGATTCAGGACTTCGAGAGTTTGGCTGCAAAGATCCTGGGTCCTTTGGACTCTCGGTGTGAAAAATGTCGAAATCTCCCCTACTTGTTCAATTGCAACTTCTTCTTTCACGATTTCGGGAATCGAGACTTCTTGTCTCATGACTCCTTCCTCCTTGATCTCCCGGTACCCAAAGTCCCGGTAGATGTAGATATTCGACACCTGTCCTCCAAAATGGACACCTCACGATCCTTTCGGGATGACTTGCGAAGTCTAAGGACTCCACTTCCATCTGCTGAGACGAGGTTTAAACCTCGCGCACCTTTCCTGGATCCGACGACTCACGGACCTTAGTGCTAGATCTGACCGTTCAGATCTTTCTTCCTTTGCTTTGATCCAGTGGCTCTCAGGCCACCGTGCTCCAGATCCAACGGTCTGGATTCCTTCAGGATTTCGCGAATCAGGAGTTTGCGAGGTAGCGACTCCACGACCCCTTGTTGCTCCAAGTCCCAGTGTTCGAAATGCCGAAATTCCCCCGCGATTTCGGGATTTCACGATTTCGACTTTTCTCCTGTGCGCTCCAGAGGACTAAACCTCGTGCACTTTTTCACGGATCGGATGGCTATCGGTCCTCTGTGCTAAATCTGACAGCTGAAAATCTTTTGCCTTTTCTGGGCGCTCCTCATCCTTTCTGAACTCGATTAACGCCTCAGATCTGTTAGAAAAACCGATCTTATGGCTGTGTTTGCTTGTCCTTTGCTTCTTTAGCGTGTTCTTTGCTGCTTCTGCAAAGAGTTTCTCCTGAAGCAGGAAATTTGTGAATCTTTCACGAATTTGAAAGAATTTCACGAATTCTTTAAGTGTTTCTGCCCTCTGCAACAATCTTTCACGAATTTGAAAGAATTTCACGAGATCTTTAGATGTTTCTGCCTTCTGCAGCAATCTTTCACGAATTTGAAAGAATTTCTTTGAATTCTTCAAATGTTTCTGCCTTCTGCAGCTCTGACTCCTCAATCTTTTGAGTGTATTGCGCTCTGCTTCCTCGTGTGTGCTTTCTGCGACGATCTTTTGAGCGGATGGCGGACTACGGATTTCTCTCCAGGCTTTGTGAAGAATATCACGTCCTATGCTCTCGTTCACAGTGTAAGCTCTGCGCTATTGAGGATTGGGTTGCTCTCCAGACTGTGTGAAGAGGCTTACAGCTGAAGCTCTGATAGCATGATAAAATGTGAAGCAAAGAATACAGAGAAAGAGCAAAGCAGAAATAGAATTCAGTATATTAGGTAAATGAAGAAAAGAGTTCAATAGAAAAGGGAAACTAGCTGAGCTAAATAGGCTCAAGCAAATCAAAAAATGATAGTACAGCTGGCTAGGACAGATGGCAGTGTACAGTCAGACTGTTGAGTTTACATCATATTTAACAATAAAAACCTGAATCGAGTGTCTCCAAGCATCTTTATATGCCTTCTCCTTCTTATGAAAAGGAGTGCAATACTCGAGTAGTAGAAAACCGAGTAAATTCCAAACAGGATAATTAGTCTGGGTGAAATCAACCTCTTTGTATCTTGTTTTTCAAAATCTTATTTTTCTTCGGAGCTTGGCGCTTTCCTGTTAACTTCATATTATTTTGCGCATGTCGCATTTGGTTAACGATTGCACCTATCTTATCTATTTTATTTCTCGTCTCCTGTTGCCTTTACTTTCTGTCTCACTAAATTGTAGGCTAGTACAAAACTTTCAACCCCCAAGATATCTTTCATGTGACATAGAACATCATCTACCAATATCTTTAATTCCCTTGCATAAAGGATTAAATAACCAACAAATTAATGTAAGCTACTGGACTTCTAAAAAAGAGAAAACTGTTATCCAACCATCCTTATTAATACTGCCATGTTAAATTCAATAGTCTCATTTTCCTCACCAGAAATCACCTTCCCCACAAATCCCTCGGTGATTTTATTCAGTGGTAGCAAGATTGTCGCTCCATGAATTTGAACTCCTTCAAGGCCCATTTGCAGAGAAATGGCTTTATACCACTCAAAGATGGATTTTGTCTGCAAACAGAATAATGTAAGGATGCAACATCCAAGAAATAAAATCTGAGAATGAATTCTAAATAAATCTAATACATATTTATTTATAACAGACAATGCAATTGATCATACCTGTACACCCCGCACTTTAAGTGCAACCTTTCCCAACTTCTTGAAGATGGGTTCAAGTAATGATGTTTTGAGATCCTGATTAACATCTTCGTTTACTTCAAAATTGGAAACATATCCGCATTGCCTACTAACAAAATAGGCGCATACCTCTCTGCATGATTTTGAACCAAGCAATGAAAACGATTTCAAGATAAGTGATTGATTGCTAGTGTCAAGGGTGAAAAAGAAATCACTTAGATCAGTTTCCTGTCTACTTTTCACGAAGGAATACAGTGCACAGATCACATATATAAGATTCTTTACAACTAAATCACTCATGTCTTCATCAAGAAGATCTGTATCAAGTTGGTGAAAAAAGGATCCAGCTAATAAGATGAGTCTGCTAGGCTGCAAAAGCATCGCAGTTTTTCCGCTTGAAATGTTTGTCCAATTCCCTGAATTTATTTTAGATGCCGAAGCAGTAAAGTATGTAGCTATAAGACGACCACATATATTTCGTAACCACATGAGCCTATGAACTAGAAGCGAACAAATTAAATCCCATATTTCCTGCACAAACTGTGGCTGGGAAAAACTAGGGGAACCAATGTTACTGTTTAAAAAAAACACATCTTGCAAATGCATTCAGAAGGATACAAAGGAATTTGATTCATCTTTCTCATATGACAACACAAAGATTGAGGACAGAGATGCGGGTTTGCTCTAATTCATCAAAACACCAAACAAGGATGCCATCAAACAGGTTAAATATTGTGAAACTTGAGTGTTTCCTTGAATCTATATGGTCCAAGGAATCACTGTTAACAAAATAAAGTGCAATCATGCTATTCAACATAAGTTCACAAAGGGTCTTTTGAGAAATGGGTTTCAGAAATGGCTTCATACTCGTCCACTCTGCATCTTATTATTTTTTTTATACTTAAATCCTTGAAAGTTTCCTCTGATTATGACGAAAAAGGAAAGATAATATTGTTACCAAAAGTTGTGTTTGTAAAATATTACTATCAAGTTTTAACAATCAAGATAATCTCTATGAGGGGGCTGCACTGGGAGTTCCTGTGTTGCAAGGGAACACTCCTAGCAGTCTCACTCCTTCTCTAGAACTAAACTTCTGTTAAAATGCAGTATGTCTGTCCTCAGGAGTGCACTCTTGAAATACTCCAGATTGGGAGCATTTTTGGGAGCACATTCACTTTCACTCCCCAAAGAATTTTAGAAGCATGCTCCCTGGAGTGCTCCAGGGAAATTCCGCACAATTTGTGCAATCCGGGGTGCCCTCATGAGACTTCTCTAGGCCCTGATAGGTCCCACACCCTCAAGGAAGAGGGTTTAGACACGTTGGAACACCTACAACTTCATCCACGATGTGCAGAAATGGGTTGAATGTAGATCAACAGATAGCTTGGTTCATGTAGGACAATTTGGAGGGGTTGGAGGCCACTACTATTGATTGGATGATGGTTGTGTTCAAATTCCAGGCCCATCCCTTGATACCAACAACACTCCAGCAGCTTCAGCTTCACGAGTTTGGAAAATTCCTTCTCTACACTTTGAAGCAAATGTATACTGTTGTAATGAAGTTGTACAGGTATGGCCACAATGTTCGTTTTTCCAATATAAACATAACTGTTATTTTAATTTATGGTTGAAGTAAAAAGCCAGGTCAAGATTCCAAGTCATGACCCTTCTTAAGATTATATATATTGATGGTACATTGAAACTGTTCAAACTTTTCACATATCAAATAGCTAAAAGTAACTATGTACTACATCCTCTCCTTGGATTTTAAGTTTTTGTTTTTGACTGATTTAATTTGTATCTTTGTCATTGGCTTTGTGCTTCCAATTCGAGATATAGACAAAAGCTCATAAAATATTCTTGGAAGCTCCTACATTTGAAAGCAGTCAAGACTCAATATATGGAAAACTACCTTATAATTGGATTTGCAGAATCCAAAATAAATAAATAAACCAAATTATTCCAAGACAAGCTTAAACTAAGAGAGCAAGATGGTCACAACTCAAGCTAGCTATTAATGGATAAAATTGTCAGTTAATTTTTCACGGTTATGAACTTCCACCGTTTGCATCCATCATCTGTATTGAAATGCAAAGCCAAAAAACACTTCTTCTAATATGGCTTCATTGTGTGGCACTTCTGTGTACTTTCTTTGTATGTGTCACAATCTGAAAATGATGAGTATTCTTTAAAGATAACTTCCAGCTTGAGATACAAATCAAAGTGGGTGTAAGTCTGCTACTCGAAAATGCTTCAAAATAATTTATTTAGCAGACTTCTAAAATAGAGTTTAGTCCATCTTCCTTTAAATTTTGCAATAAACAACACCAGACTTAAGGGATAGATCTAACATGATATTCTTTTAGTAATTTTCAGATCTGTAAACTAACAAATAGATGAAAGTTTGAAATACAAATTTTTTAAATGGTTCCTAGCAACTATGGGGCATATGGGGTCAAAGAGGGATCAATGGGATAACTCTTTCAAATGATGAAATACCACAAATTGTAGGTCTAATCCAACTTTTTCCTTGTTGCCTTACACGTATAAAATTAAAGGGAGCTCACAAGAAAAGATGATATCCAACTAATATGGGGTTTGTATTTATGCATGCATGAAATCAAGTGTAGAATAACACACATTGACATAAAATTTCCAATGGAAAATACAAAATGTAGTATTCCCTGGTTTAACATCCCATAGAAGTCATCCAATTAATATCATTAGCATAAGAGATCATGAAATTGTAGAAGAGTCGTCCCCATTCAATAGAGCACTTCAATCAACCATTCATAAAGTGCCAAAGCAAGTAGAACAACTATACCATAAGATCACTCCTTACTCCTACAAAACTCTAAAGAAGACATTCCAGAAGCCAAGGTAATGTTGTATAGCATCACAGATGTGGGTAAAACAAATGAAATCTTATGGAGATGAGAGTAGAAGGCCGAGATAGAAAGAAGAAAAAATTTCAAACTGCCCAAAATAATAAAGAGCTTGGTAAGATATGCATTGATAACCACTTTTTAATTTGAACAGATACTTTACTTTTATGAAAAATTAATTTATTTACAAAAACATCCAGACTTATTTTATGAGAAGCTAAGTTACCAACTTGATCAGTTAATCAGAGTTTCGTTGTTACTTTACAATTACCTATGGAGTACTTGTTCTTTCTTTTGTTTTCCAGCCACTTGTAGAAATAGTTGATCTGAATTGAAGAAGAGTGTTGACATTCACGCATCATCCGGGAAATCCACTTGGCAACAAAATATTTTTCCAAATTGGGAAGAATGTAGTTCTCATCTAATAGATAAGCCATATTTCTTAGCTCCTTCAACTTATCATTTGAATACACCTAACCTACCAAATTTATAGGTGGATTGAATGGTGCTTCTTTCTATTCTTCACACTGAAATGGTAATTAGTGGACACAATCTTCCTGGGAAACTCCAACATGCTAATGGCTTTTCTAACCAATTTTGAAAATGTTATTGGGTGGTCCAAGGACCCAAACCCCCCAAACCCTAATGTAAGATAACTATACCATCTAAACCACTTATCCACCCATTGAATTCTCAATATCTCAATGTTTTTGAGTATTGGGGTGGTATCCTAATGTTTTCTCTTCTTTCTTATTGTCATTGTTCGAGTCTTTGAAGGGAACCTCTAGTTTTCCACCATTTTTGTTTTCATTACACTTGTAACATTTTATTTCCTGCTTCCACATATCATCTGGATTATAGATCTTACTACCATCACACATATTAATGTATGGATTTGCACCTGTTTTCATTATATCCATTAAGCTTTGCAGTATTTCTAGGTCTTGAAGCATATCACATTGTGAGGAGAAATTTGGGAGAAAGTATTAGAGTAGCTTCAAAATATCAAAGGAAACAGAAACTGAAAGTGACCTGCAATGGTTGAGTGAAATATATGAGTATGCCACCATAGATCCTGCCCCAACTGCTCAGAGTTCACAACAAACAAGGCCGCCTTCCCAGAAAAGAGAAACTTCTAGAAAGGGCAAGAAACCACAATAGAGGGATAACCGCATTTGGTTATTTTCCACACAAGCGAGCCTAATTTTTTTGCATAACCAGTAGGCTGCAAAAAATCAGAGAGCAGGCCCCAAAGGGTTATAAAAGAAATTCCCAACAACTTGACAAAGGATCAAGCTTTTTCATACTGACAAGTTACAAAATTTTCAAGGGAGTTCAACCAGCATTTGTATCCTAGGGCTTGGGGTTAGGGATCATCATCATTGTTTTTAGTCTTTCTCTCTTACTCATTCTCCGTCTCTCTCTCTGTAAGTGTTATTTGAAACTCCAACCTGTGAGAAGGAAAGAAAGAGGCCCTGGATTGAGACTTTATAGTCCCCATCTGGTGGCCTCCATTGTAATTTAAAGAATTGTTAAGTTTTATTGTGTAGTTGGGACTAAGGAAAAGCTGCCACTAATGAAATAATAAGATTCAAACAAAGTTATGTTGGTTTCCATTCATATTTTTGTCTTCATGGTGTTGAATAAATCAATGGATTTTATTTTTCCTTACCCATCTATCTCATGAACATGTTTTATAGGAATGTATGGTTTGCCCTCTTTTTATGTGCATAATTCATGTTCTGTTCATTTACCTTCCAAAGATTGAAAGTATGATTAAGACACCCTTTTCCACACTAGTTGTTTGATACTATGTTTGGCAATCCTAAATAGTTTGTTTTCCTCGGTCAATTTTAAAATATCACAACTCCTTTCAGAAACCATAGCAGAGACAAACTCCATGCACCATAGGTCTTTGTTATAAATACAGTCTGAGCTTCATAGTTAAATAAGTTATTCTCGGGTGATAGACGAGAGAATTATTTCCTTAGGAAATATTGAGGGTACCCCCCCTTTGGCCCAAGGACTGGCTCGAAGGCCTAGAGTGGTGCACGAAGGTGCATCCTGCACACTATGCCCTGGAATTTGGCCCCTTTGTAAAGAGGGGAAAATCTGATGGACAACATATATGACAAAGGAATTACATTAAACCATGCAACGATACCCTTTCTTGCCCCAACCAGATCAAGGCAGGGATTATGACAATCCAAAACTTGCACAGGAAGGTTCTTCTGCTACAGAGAATACTGCATTGTTGGTCCCAACCAGGTCATGGTGTCCTTTCCAATTCCAACCGGATGAAGAGTAGAACTATGTATCAAGACCTCCTTGCTAGGCCAACTAGATCAAGGGGCAAGATACTCTTATTCAATCACAGTGGTAGCAAGGTTTCCTTCATACATCTCTCCTTGCATGTTTCCAATACTAATCATACAAAGTTGACAACATGCAGGTTGACAATGTGTGAAGAACTCTACATAAGGGGTTGATAGACTGTACCAGACAAAATTATCTTCTTCCCAAAATCTCATAATTTGAAAGCTCCCTCTTTCATGTAGAAGGGTGTAAATAAAGAGGTAAGGTGGCTTGTGGAGGTAAGTGAAGAAAATTGAATTTTATGCGGATTTATTCCTAAGAAAGAGAAATAATTGGATCTCACTGCATTTGTCATATTGTAGTCCCTTGTTGCAATCTTGAGGCAACCCAAATCATTTTTCATTGGTCTTCCATAATTAGCAAACTGAACCTTATAGGGTGACAAAGTTTTAAACCGTGACTTTACTTCCTTGTGGTTTTCAACATCAAGTAAATGCCTTAGTCTATTGTGGGATTTTTAGAAATTCATGTACTTAATTGAGACCCAACTTCAATCAAATCTACCCCCTTTGAGGTTGATGCTACCCGTCAAATATCAACTTGTGGAATTTTGTATGATATTGATGTCAGGTGTACTCTTACTTGATTGGGGAAGTTCTCTCTTTTTTCTAATTGACAATAACTCTATCTCATCCTACTAGGTAGATTTGGTATTCATGTACAACACTTGATATTGTTGCAATACTACCTACTGATTTTGGTATGAGTTCTTCTACAGTGAGGATCAAGGCTCCCTCACTCGATTCTTCATCTGAAAAAGATGCCTCAAACATGTTCAACTAGTATGTATTTACAGTAAAAGGTGTTCTCGTTGATCTTTTCCAGAATCTTGAAATGCCCATGACAGATGGGTTTCACCATCCTGTTCAGCCACCTGAATCTTTTCTCTGATAGATGTAGCCACTTGGTCTCCAATTTGGAAGTTATGTATTTGTGTGCTTATCATACTTGTCCTTATACTTTGCTTGTGGATTTTACAAGGATTCTTGTACATGTTCATGTGTATATCCTATCTTCTCTATGAACTTCATAGATTTTTCATGTTCCTCGTCTTCATGGTTGCTGCAGCCATATGAAACTAGGAAAGAAAAATCAAAAGGTGTTTGTGGAAGAAAATTTAGACAAGTATCAAATGGAGATACATGAGTTGACCCATGAATTGGTCAGTTATAACAATTCTATATGTATGGTAGAATTTCATCCCAAGCCTTGGGATGTTCTTGGTCATCCCCTCGCAATAAATGCACTAGAGTCCAGTTTACAACCTCAGACTGCCCATCCAGTCCCATATGAAAATCAACCTTCACTTTAGTTTAGTGTCTAGCTAGGTCCAAAGCATGGACCAAAAGCTTCTCAGGAATCAATTGTTTCTGCCAGATGTAATGGGATTAGGCAAGCCAAAGTTTACTGATAAATTCGTGAAAAAAAACTTCACTGCTTACTATTCCTATCTCCTTATCATCTCGTGACATAGAATAATTATTGTTATTTTGTTGAACATCTAGCACACAGTTATTTCGTTAGTTCTTGTGAAATCTTGTCAGGAAATCCATTGAAATACTTTCCATGGCCTTGGTAGAACTAGTAGCGGGTGGTGCAATCCCAAGTTCCAATTTACTTGCTTGGATACGCTACACATATTACAACCTTGTACAAACTTCTCCGCATTGTTCTGCATGCATAGCTAACACACGTATTGAAATGAACAAAGTTCATTTACTAAGGAATATCCAATATAAGGACAACATGTAGAAATCCATATAGAATTGCCAAGTTTTTAAAAGATTTTATAATTCAGTGAAAGATTCGCCAAGATTTTACAAGATTATATAATTGAATAAAAGATTCGCCAAAAAATTATATATACATATTATATAATTGATAAAATACCCTTCATTTTTTCCTATGTATCATGGGGATTCACCCATTTATTATATATATAAATTCAGGGGGGGTTCTTAAAATCACCCTTGCTTGGATGTAGATATTGAGAAAAGACAATATCATAGGCTCAAGGAAATAACTACAAACCAACAACCTTCTACTTTAAGAAAGAGAGACTGATCTAATTGATCTTCTTTTTTATTACATTGAAGAGCTCCTCTATTTATAATAGGCTGAGAGGAGACAACATTGATGAAGGTAGATGGATAACTCACTCATGAAGTAATGAGACAAGGAGATGGATGGGAAATTTACCCACTCTAGTGATAAGTCAAAGAAACACATGGTGGTTGTCCATAAACAACCAAGAAGGATGACATGTTGTCCTACCTATCCTAAGTAAACTTATACATCAACACCCCCCCATAAGTGCAACTTAGGGAAGTAAAAAAAACAAAAATATGGGTCCTGGCTACTAGGCCTACTAAGGTACCCAATAAAAACTCTCATAAGTGGAGAAAAGGAGAAAACCCGTAGGAAAAAACTCCTCCCCTAAAGAGAGAAAACAACACAAAAGTGAATGAAGGAGGTCTTAAGATAACCCCCCAGAGACAACTTCTTTCACGCCAAGCATCAATCGTAGTTGTAGAAAGCAAGGTGATGCCAAAGGTTTAGTGAAGATGTCAACAACTTGCGCTTCAGTAGGAAAATACTCCAGGTTGAGAACACCATCCTGCATGAGTTAACGAATGAAGTGCATGTGGATCTCAATGTGTTTGGTCCATTGATGTTGCACTGGGTTGCGAGAAATGTGTATGGAACTCTGATTATCACACCAAAGAGTGGTGGGATGATCCTGCTCAATGTCAAATTCTGTCAGGAGTTGTCGAAGACAAAGAACCTCCCGAATTTCAAGAACTATAGCACAATACTCAACTTACACAGAGGATAAAGCAATTGCAGATTGATTTTTACAAGACCATGTAATAGGTGAGGAGCCAAGACAATAGACAAAGCCAGATGTGGACTTTCGATCATCAACCGAACCAGCCCAATTAGAGTCATTGAATCCCACAAGTTGAGAAGCACCAAAAGAGTATTGAATACCAAAATTGGTAGTACCCTGAATGTACCTCAGAATACGCTTAGCTGCCTTCCATTAACTCTCATGAGGATCTTGAGAGAACCGAAAGACAAGTCCTACTGCAAAATATATGTCAGGACATGTATGATTCAGATACAACAAAATCCCAATCAGTTGTCGATACAATGAAGGATTAACACGTGGTGAGGAGAAACTGGCAGAGAGGGTGACTCCTAATTGAAATGGATTAGGGGAAGGTTTACAATCAACCATGCCAAAGCACTGAAGTAAATCAAGTGCATACTTCTGCTGAAAAAATGGAGATTCCTTCTAAAGACTGAAGAACCTGGAGACCAATAAAATAATGCAGAAACCCCAGATCTGTCATATCAAACTGTCCCATCAATGCTTGTTGAATACTCTGAGTCGTATATGAAGAACTCCCCGTGAGAATTAAATCATCCACATACATAACCAAAATCAAGAGATCGGTACCCTGCTTTTGAGTGTAAACTGTAAGATCAGAATGAAAACGATCAAACCCGGAAGAAATAAAAAAAACTATCCATCTTCTCATACCAAGCTCGAGGAGCTTATTTGAGACCATAAAGAGAACATCAAAGCCGACAAACAAGAGAAGAATCTTGCACAAAACCAGGGGTCTGCTCCATGTAGATTTCCTCATCTAAGTCACCATGTAGAAAAATGCTCTTTACATCCATCTGGTAGACTAACCATCCTTGGGAAGCAACAAGTGAAAGAACAATGCGTATAGAATTCATCTTGGTAACATGGGAAAATGTATCAGAGTAATCAATCCCTTCAACTTGTGAAAATAACTTGGCCACAAGACGTGCCTTATGCTTGTCAACAGAGCCATCTGCTGCAAATTTGGTTCTATAGATCCATTTACAAGGAACTAGCTTTCGTCCCTTTGGAAGAGAGACGAGATCACATGTGTGATTCTTCATCAATGAATAATACTCTTTCATGGTAGCATCCCACTCAGGTATGCCAACAACGTCAGAAAATTGTTGTGGATCATTTGAGATAGCATGGCTCAAGAAGGAGACACCTATTATTTGTGATTGAATAGGGGAAGAGGTTGAGGTTGAATATCTGAAATCAGTTGTCTCAAAGCCATACCTGTCAGGCCTCTTTCTCTCACGAAAGCTCCTCCTGAGATGTAGTTCTTGATCAATTTGTTCATGTTCTTGATCAAGTTGTTCATGTTCTTGATCAATTTGTTCATGTTCAATATGCTCATGCTCCATTGGTGCAGGTGGTATATTTTCTTCTGGTTGATGTTGATGTTGAACTTCAAAAGGTTCATTATCATCTTCTAAAGAAAATTTGTCAACATGTTCAACACCATTCTCTGCATGACAATCTGAAGATGGAGAAGGATTTGATGTGGGGTTGAATCCTTCATCAAAACGGACAGCTCGTCGAAAGAAGACTTCTTTAGTAATAGGTTCAAATAACCTATATTCTTTTATGTCATCCCAATAACCAACAAATATCAATGGTTGGCTTTTCTTCTCCATAGATTTGTGTTTTTCAACTGGTATTAAGGCCCATGTTGGACTACCAAATGCTCTAAAAGAAGAGACATCAAGCTTAACATGTCTCCAAGCTTCCTCTGGAGTCTTATGCAGTACTGCCCGATGAGGCATCCTAATTTGAATGTAGTTTGCACAATTTATCGCTTCAGCCCAAAAGGAAGGTGCCATGTTCTTGGAATGAATCATACAATTTGTCATTTCTTTTAGTGTTCTGTTCTTTCTTTCAACAACACCATTGTGTTGAGGGTTGTAGGGAACAATGAGTTGATTTTGAATGCCATGTTCCCTACAGAAATCTGTGAATCCTTGATTGACACACTCCCCCCCATTATCTGTGCGTAGTTTCTTGATAGAAAGAGATGACTGCTTCTCAACAAAAGCCTTGAAGTTCTTAAAAGTAGCAAGGACCTCACTCTTGTACTTAAGAAAGTACACCCAAGAGCAATGTGAGAAATCATCAATGAAGGTGAGTGCATACTTAGCCCTTGAAAATGAGCGAGTTGGAAATGACACGAGATCTCTATGTACCAACTCAAGAGGTGTTGTAGCACGCCATGCTTTTCCTTTAGGAATATGATCTTGAAGTTGTTTTCCAAGGACACAACCTGGAAAAAATCCATCAGTACAAGAAACTTTAGGAAGACCAAACACCAATTTTTGGGTGCTCAACTGTTGCAAATATCTGTAGTTGGGATGTCCAAATCTTTCATGCCAAAGCTTACTCAATGCATCATCATGTGCAATGAAAAAGGAACCTAAGGAAGACTCAAAAGAAGAAAACTTATATAGTTGAGAACTATGATCTACTTTTTCAGATGAAACAACAATGTCTGGATTTTGTAGTTCTCGAATGATTACATCATTAGGAGAAAACTCTACTGTTTTCCCATTACCAGAATGACAAATCTGATATATAGAGAGAAGATTTTCAGATATGTCAGGAACAAGAAGAACATCATTAATGCACCCTTTATCTAACTGCACTGTGCCGAATCCAAGAACATCCAGTTGTGTAGAGTCTCCAACTGCAATCTATGAAATGCTACATTCAGATGTAGAAGCCAACAACTCATGAGAATGATTCATGTGGTGTGAATCACTAGAATCAAGTATCCAACTATCTGAAGATGCATACAAAGCTTGAGTTGATAAAGCATGTCCTTTACTAGTAGAAGAAGGTTTGGGTATTGAAATATTATGTTTCTTCATGGCTTCATTCAAAGCTTCAAATTTCAACCAACACTTAGATTATATATGCCCAAGTCCTCCAAAAAAACTACAGGTGTCATTTGGCTTCTTCTTCTTTGTCTTGGAGGAAGACTCACTAGACTTGGAATATGGAGGAAAATATTTTGTTTTCTCCTCACGCTTGGAGGTAAACTCACCTGCTGGAGAAGAGTAATTCTTCTGCTTATACTGAGTCTTGTGCTTAGTTTTGGTGGTATGAGCCACAAGCACCTTATTGTTAGAGCCAAAAAGAGCATATAATTGAGTAAGATTAGATTGTTCTCTAGTAAGACACTCACAGAAAAGCTCAAAGGAAGACATTTTAAACTCACTTCCCAGTGCATCCATAGTAGAATAAAATGCAGAAGAAAATACCTAATAAAGACCTTTTAGTTTGGATAAAATCAAGAAGATGCACTCTTCATCTGATTTAGTTTATACACACCCTTTTAGCTAAGCCACTAGTAACCTGAATTTGGTAAGATAGTCTTCAATGAATGCATGCTCATCTGGTACCAGTGATGACAACTCTGCTTCCAATTGTAGGGCTCAAAATTCATTGATTTTTCCAAATAAGGAATCCAACTTGTCCCAACTTGCTTTTGGAGTTTTACAATCAGCTATGTGGAACAACAAGCTATCTGACACATGCAAACCGATGAGGCCCATGGCTTCATCAAGTTTATTTTGATAGGCGAACCTTTTGATTTCTTTGGTGAACATAGGTTGAGTCTCGACCAACATCTGCGAGAGCCCTTTTGACACCAACAACTGTTTCATTTTAAGTTTCCATGTGTGATAGTTATGGGGAGTTGGGAGCTCAACAATCCTCAACTCCGCCATTTACAATAAAGAGTACAATAAAACACCAGATCTAGGTGTATTATCTCAAAAGAGAATGGAAACCTAGGCTCTAAACAAAGAGCTCTAAAAATATTTACAATATACAAATTAAAAATATTTGGATAGAGGCAATGATATTTAAATGTTGTGAGGTTTAGAACAAATATTCGTAGGCACAAAGAAGGCCAAAACAAGGCAGAATACCGCTATCTTTTCTGCTGACAAACAAGGACTGAATACAACACTGGACTTGTAGTGAAAGGATTTAGACTAGATTTTTAAATGCAAGAAAAAATAATTGCAAAGAAAATCAGATTAGAATAAACCCTTGATGTTGAAGTCCAATGATGGTCCCACTAGGGCTGATCTCTTATAACTTTAATGCCCCAGATTTTGAGATTTCCTTCCAATTTATTGAGGCGATTGAGCATAGAGGCTAGCTTGATGAGATGGACTGGTGCTGGTGTGGAGGAACCCGTGTTCAATGCAGGCCCTTGAGATGACAAGGGCGAGCCAGGTGCGGTAGTAGTCCTAGGAGACGACGATGGGGAACTGCCGGGAGAAACTACAGTGGAGACCTTGATGCTCACCTTCTACCCTGCGATATGTGGCCGCTAACTGCGTAGATGTAGTAATGATGTTTGGTGTTGTTCAGAGTGATCATGTCCACATAATATTTTCAGATCTGAGCTCATCCAGCTCACAGAGAGGAAAATCCGAGCTCGCCCAGCTCACAGAGAGGAAAATCAGAGCTCGCCCATCCCACAAAGAGGAGAATTCGAGCTCGCCCAACTCACGGAGAGGAGAATCAGAGCTCGCCAAGCTCACTTAGAGGAAAATCCGAGCTCTCCCAGCCCACAAAGAGGAGAATTCTAGCTCGCCCAACTCACGGAGAGGAAAAACGGAGTCCAATCTCAAGTAAAAGAGAAATAATGGTTAAAAAAAGCAACGCCTTACAAACTCTAATAAGCAACGTTCTTGAAAATTAGACAACCTGCACAACTCTCAGAGAAAAATGAGAAAATTTTTGCAGAGATCGCTCTGATACCATGTAGATATTGAGAAAAGACAATATCAAAGGCTCAAGCAAATCACTGCAAACCAACAACCGTCTACAAAGAAAGAGAGACTGATCTAATTGATTTGCTTGCTGATTACATTGAAGAGCTCCTCTATTTATAATAAGTTGAGAGGAGACAACATTGATGAAGGTAAATGGATAACTCACTCATGAAGTAATGAAACAAGGAGATGGATGGGCAATTTACCCACTCCATTGATAAGTCAAAGAAGCACATGGTGGTTGTCCATAAACAACCAAGAAGGATGACATGATGTCCTACCTATCCTAAGTAAACATATACATCAACATTGGATCCTAATGAGGAGCCTTGGGAGACTCTCTACGAACTCCTCCTTCCATCCACAATTCACACTTCTGCAACGCAACTCTGGTCCCAACAATGGAATTCGAGATCTGTATGAGTCGATAGTGATAAATTGTGAAGCAAGAAATGCAGAGAGAAATAATAGAACAGAAAACAGTATATTAGAATGTATGAAGAACTGAAGAGATTACAATGCAATGGGAAATAGATGAGCTAAATAGGCTCAAGAAAATCAAGAATAGAAAGTACAACTGGCAGTGTACAGTCAGACTGTTGAGGTTACATTATGTTTAACACTCCCTCTTAAACTCAACAATTACAAACATCAACACTGACTATGCCTAAGTGTTGTCTCTGAAAATCAAAAACCGATTTTCCTAGTGGCTTTGTAAAGATATAAGAAAGCTGATCTCGAGAACCACAGAATTGTAGTGCAATATCACCATTATTGACTAGCTCGCGTATGAAATGAAAACGAGTGTCAATGTGTTTTCTTTTCTTGTGAAACACATGATTTTTAGATAAAGCAATTGCTGAAGTATTGTCACAGAAAATAGGAGTTGGATCATTTTCTGTATGTGACATATCTTTCAATATTCTTCTCAGCCACACAGCTTGACAGGAAGCTGAGGTAGCAACGACATACTCTGACTCTGCAGAAGATATTGAAACAATTGGCTGCTTCTTTGATGCCCATGAGATTAGGTTCGAGCCCAGGTGAAAAACATGTCCAGATGTTCTTTTCCTGTCATCTAGGCTGCCTGCAAAATCACTGTCTGTGTAACCAAAAAGTTGATTACTATCAGATTTAGTGTACCATAAGCCGAAATTGAGAGTTCCTGCAACATATCTCAAAATTCGTTTTTCCATTTTGCAATGAGAATCTTTGTGGGATTCCATGAATATGGAAACAAGGCTGGTTGCATACATAATGTCAGGCCTAGTTGTTGTAAGATACAACAAACTGCCTACTAAAATTTTGTATAGGGTAGAGTCCACTGTAGGACCTTCATCATTCTTGCTCAATTTTGTGCCTAGTGGTATGGGGGTTTCTGCTGGATTGCATTCTTCCATGTGAAATCTTTTGAGGATGTCTGTTGCATACTTTTGTTGACAGACAAAAATGCCTTTGGTTGATTGATCAACCCTCAATCCCTAAAAAATATTTCATTATTCCAAGATCTGTCATCTCAAACTCAGATTGCATGGCATGTTTAAAATTGGTTAATTCAAGATTTCCAGTATAGATCATGTCATCAACATATAAACATACAATCAAAATTTTACTGTGCTGATCTGTTTTGGTGTAAAGAGTTGGCTCATTTTGACTTCTGTTGAAACCACTTTTGATCAGATAAGTGTCAATTCTGTTGTACCAAGCTCTTGGAGCTTGCTTTAAGCCATACAAGGCTTTCTTCAACCGATATACTTTGGTTGGGTGCTCTTGGACTTCAAATCCAGGTGGTTGATCGACATAAACTTCTTCTTCTAAAAGACCATTCAGGAATGTTGACTTGACATCCATCTGGTATACTTTCCATTTGTGTTGGGATGCTATGGCCAATAGAGTCCTTATAGTGTCTAATCTTGCTACTGGAGCAAAAGTTTCACCATAATCAGTACCTGGTTGTTGTGAGAATCCTTTGGCAACAAGTCTTGCCTTGTGTTTTTCAATCTGCCCTTTTTCATTGAGTTTAGTTTTTTAAACCCACTTGACACCAATACTCTTCTTGTGAGTTGGAAAATCAGCAAGATCCCATGTCTTGTTCTTCTCAATGGAGTCAATTTCTTGGTTCATGGCTTGAACCCAATGTGGCTCCTTAGCTGCTTCCTTAAAATATGTAGGTTGACATGACATTAAAGCAAAAAGGTTGTGTTCTTCAAAGTCATCCAACTGCTGATGGATTTCTCTCAAACTTCGAGTTCTCTGATTTTGTGGTTCAGAGAATGATTCTCTGCTGGAAGTTGAGTTATCCTGAGAATGTTCAGGTTGCCTTGGTACCTGCAATCTTGGAAGAATAGTTTGAGGTACTTGTTGTTCTGAATTTTCTGCATTTTCATAACTTGGTTTGGCTGTCCATTTGTTGATTTTCTGAATCATTCCAGAATTGATTTTCCATAAATTTTACATCTCTGCTGAGAATTAGTCTCTTGGTGATTGGATTGTAAATCCTATAAGCTTTAGATGTTTCACTATATCCAATGAAAATACATTTCTCACTTATGTCATCAAGTTTCTTCCTTAGTTCGAAAGGTATGTGAGCGTATGCTATGCATCCAAATGTCCTTAGATGTGCTACATTTAGCTTTGTCCCACTCCATGCTTCTTGAGGAACTTTCATCTTTAGATTGGTGGTTGGAGATCTATTCAGGAGATAAACTGAGCATGCTACTTCTTCAACCCAAAAAGTATTTGACAAACTTTTCTCTTTAAGAAGTGTTCTTGCCATATTCATTATTATCTGATTTTTCCTTTCAGCCACTCCATTCTGTTGTGGAGTATACCTTGTTGTTGTTTGCATGATAATGCCTTGTGATTTGCAGATATTTGCAAATTCTCTAGAGTTGTATTCTCCTCCTCCATCTGACCTGAGTGATTTGATATATTTGCCACTCTATTTTTCAGCTTCTGCCTTGAATTCTTTGAATTTTGCAAAAGTTTCATACTTGTGTATGAGAAAATAGATCCATATTTTTCTGCTGAAATCATCAATAAACGTTAGAAAGTAAAATCTACTACCTATTGACTCTGTTTGCATTGGTCCACATAGGTCAGTGTGAACAAGTTCAAGATGTTGTTTGGCTTGATTGGAAGACTGTGGAAAACTAGTTCTCTTATGTTTTCCAAGTATGCAAGACTCACATGGGGGAATTTTCTCTTTAAAGATAGGAAGACCTTTGACCATGGAGTTCTTCTGAAGAAGAATTAGACTCTGATATGGTAGATGTCCAAATCTTGTATGCCAAACCATTGTTTCATTCAGAGTTGATGCACTTTGTGCATATGGTTGAATCAGATTTGCAGTTCTGAGGGTAAGGGGAAACATCCTATTTGGAGTCATATGGATTTCAGAAATTAATTTTCTGATTGGGATTTTGTCATATATCTTGCAAGATGATCCCTCAAAAATTACCTTATCCATGTTCAATGAGTTGTCCTACACTTAAAAAATTATGTTTCAGATCTGGAACATGATAGACATTGTTTATGTCTTTCTTTACATTCTATTTAGTAAGAATAGGAACAGTTCCTTTTCCTTGAATTTTGACTAAGTAATCATTTCCAAGTGTAATATCAGATGAGATTGAAGAATCAATGCATGAAAGTAATTCTTTGTTACCTGTCATGTGATTGCTGCATCCACTGTCTAGCAACCAGAGATCTTTAGGTAGTTGTTCAGTCTTGTGACACGAAAGAAAAATACCTCTTGAGGTGTCTCCCGTATGATTTGACACATGTGCTCTGCCTGAGAGCTGATCTGCTTGCTTCTTCCTGCATTCAGATTCATAGTTCCCATACTTTTTTCAATAATAGAATTGTATGCTTGTTTTTTCATTTGACCTTCTCCCTCTGCCTCTTTGAGGCTGAAAATTCTGATGTTGATTTTGTTGTTGTTGTCTTTGACCTTGAAAATTTTGATTCGTATATTGTTGTATGTTACCTCCACTGGAGTGAGGGTTACTTTGATTGCTCCGTCTTCCTTGGTGACCTCTTCTTCTGCCTCTGCCTCTCCCTCTGCTGAAGGAGAATTGAGTTTTGAAAGCATTGGAGATTGACTCATCTGTGAGATGCAGTCTAGTCTCATGTGTCACCAGAGAACCAATTAATTCATCTGTTGAAAAACTTGACAGATCCTTGGATTCAAGGATTGTTGTTACAACCATTTCGAATTTATTTGGTTAAATTCTGAGAATTTTCTCAGCAATGCGTTGATCAGTGATGGTTTCGCAAGTCAATCTGATCTGGTTCACGATTCCCATGACTCGGGTCATGAACTGATCCACATTTTCGGACTCTGTCATCCTTAGAGTCTCGAATTGCATCCTCAAGGTCTGCAGTTTAACTGTTTTGACCCTGTCATTTCCTTGGTAGGAATATTTAAGGATGTCCCAGGCCAGTTTTGAAGTACCAACGCCTGTGATTTTTGAAAAAATCGTATCATCCACAGAATTTTGAATCCAGAATTTTGCTTTATTTTCTTTGTTCCTCAGTGTTGCCTGAGCAATTCTCTATGGATTTGTCATGGCAGAAAGGGCTGCTGGATCTAGTTCCACATATCCAAGATCCACTGGCTCCCAACACTCTTGTGCTTGCAAGAATGATCTCATCCGAAGAGACCAGAACTCATAGTTCTTTCCAAGTAGAATCGGACCCTGAGTTGGTCCTAAGTTGCTAGACGACGTATTTTTTGAAAAAAATCTCAGAATAAAAATAGAGGGAAATTTCGTATTTACCTCCAATCGCCGAAACGTCGATTTGCCGATGGCCGAAGGGAGCTTATCGGCCTTGAATTGGATTTTTTCATGGTGCAATGTGACCACGCGCCATGTGTTAAAGCGCTACGGGATTTTTCGGTTCTTTGTCTTTCAAATTGTCGAAATGCGAAATTCGCCTTTGGACAATTCAACGGTCCAAATCTTCTTGTGATCTGACGGTCCAGATCTTATCGGGATATCGCGAATCGGGACTTTGTGAACCCTGATGACGAGCTCTTCTGACTCCTCGATTCCCCGATCTCCGATTTGCCGATGGCGCTTTCCTTTCGGGACTTTCCCGATTCCTTTGATCTCTGCCACACGTCCCAACAGATGGACGACTCAAGTCTGCTTCGGGGGTTCCACCATGGAGATTCTCGATCCATCGTTTTGACAAGATGATGTCAGCTGGGCCCCATAACGAAGATTTCCTCCTATCGGGATTTCAGACTTCGCAGTTCCGAAATGCTCGTGCTTCTTGTCCTCAGGATTCATGAAACGTCGAATCCCGATGTGTCGATGGCCCTTTCCTTTTCGGGACTTTTCCTGAGTCCTCGGATTTACGCCACGCATCCCCTTAAGATGGACGATCCTCGTCGTTTTTCAATTTCGTGACTTGCGACTCCAAAGTTTTTGTCAACTTGAAAACCCCGGTTGCCTAAACGCCAATGGTTTCCTCGATGTCCTCCACGTGTCCGAACAAATGGACAGCTATGATCTTATCGTTATTTCGTGAATCACGATTTCACGAGTTTAGAACTCATGTTGCGACGGTCTTTCAAAACTGCGAACTCCGATATGCCGATTTGATGACACTTGGATCTGTTGCCACCTGTCCTCTGAGATTTTTTGATATCGCGTATTGGAGTTTTGGAGTGCAATCACCTTTGCTCATCCAACTCTCGATTCCCAATTTTGCGATGGGATAATATCGACGGCTCACGATCTTTCACGATCCAACGGTCCATAATGACTCGTGATTTCGCGATTCGCGAATTCTCACGATAGTCTTCTGACCTTTACACCTTGCGAGTCAGAATGTCGAGATCTTGCCACGTGTTTCTTAATGGACGGTCCAGATGATGTCAGGATTTCGTGACTTCACAAGTCAAAAATTTCTCCTTGGCGCTATAGAGGACTAAACCTCGTGCACTTTCTCGCTGATCCAACGGTTGTCGAGCCTCTGCGCAAGATCTATCGACTGAAACTCTTTCGCCTTTTCCGCGCTCTCTTCGTCCCTTATGAACTAGTTTCCCGCTTCGGATCCGTTCGCAGGATAAATCTTACGGCCTCGACGGTTGTTCTTTGAACCTGAGACGCGTTCTTTACCGTCTTTGCAAGGATTTTCTTTTGTGGAAGAAAAATTCGTGAATCTTTCAAAGATTTGAAAGAATTTCACAAGTTCTCTGTTCTCTGCTACAATCTTTGACATATTTGAGCGATTTTTCGTAAATATTTAAACGATTCTGCCTTCTACAGGAATATTTAAACGATTCTGCCTTCTGCAGGAATCTTTAGCGAATTTGAATGATTCTTTGAATTCTTCAAGAGTTCCCACCTCCTGTAGCTCTCCTTCGTAAATCTTTGATGATTCTTGAAAATTACAAGAGTCTTTAAAGTTTCTTCTTCTGCACTTTCTTCTTCCTCGATCTTTCGAGCATTGTACGCTCTGCCTTATCGTGTGAGCTTCTTACGCTGATCTTTGAGTGTATGAGTGGACAACTTCCTCATGGAAGTTTCCTACGAGAATCTTTTGAGAGTATGACGGACAACTCTCCAAGCCTTGTGCAAAGTCTGTGTCAAATTCTTCTCGAGATCCGTGAAGCTATGTGCTGTGAGGATCGTGTTGCTCTCCAGCCTATGTGAAGAGGCTTACTACTGTAGCTCTAATACCATGATAAATTGTGAAGCAAGAAATGCAGAGAGAAAGAATAGAACAAAAAACAGTATATTAGAATGTATGAAGAACTGAAGAGATTACAATGCAATGGGAAATAGCTGAGCTAAATAGGCTCAAGCAAATCAAGAATAGAAAGTACAGCTGGCCAGGACAACTGGCAGTGTACAGTCAGACTGTTGAGGTTACATTATGTTTAACAGATAGTTGATCAAATTTAGCAGCAATGAACGTGGGATAAAGTGTGAATATACACACAAAATTTAGGATCTATCCTGAACACATATATACTTCCACAACAAGCAAGCAATTATGTACGGACGATCTCCACGCCAAGCATAAAAAATGTGGACTCAATAGCAAGAATGATCTCCAGGCAGTAAAATCCCTCTGATTTTTGTCCCACGTTGCTTGCAGACATCTATCCTCCTCTATGTCGGTTATTGGGCTCCAGTGCAATAGGTTTGACAATCGGCTTTCCAAAATGCTCCACGCAGGCTGCCAAATTCACACACATGCTATCAAAGTGCTCACTATAGTAAACACACAGTCACACTAATATGAAGTGGTTTCTCCTTATTCAAGCAGCTTTTGTTTTCATAGGTTTCACATAGCCCTATTCTTCATGGAAACAAAACGTCCGACAACACTCCACCACAAAGGCACTCTCAATCCATAGGCATGTCTTCAAGGTTGTTTTCAAATAAATCTCGCAACTTCTAATAAGTGAAATAATTTTGATTTATTTTCACAACTCTCTATAGGATTTACCTCAAAAGGCGATGCAATGCGGCATATCTGAGGTGATCGAACTCCAGTTGTAACAAGTCAATAGGTTGAACAAAGTGGTCGAATTGACATAAACAAAATCCTTATCCCAGGTCTAGGAAATTAATTTAGTCAACAAGTTTCACTCAGGTTGACAGAAAGCGACTTATTCAAGATACTTCAGTCAACAAATCGCCTTGCTCAGATCGCATGCTCTTTCACGCAGAAGTCTTTTACACAAAAATTTCCACAGTTCGCCTTAGGATACACGCTCTTGCACGATGGAGTGGTGTTTCATATCACTGAATCTTATGCCACAAAGGGCAGGGGTTACATCCTTATATAGGAAAAGACTCTATCGAGTATGTTACATGCAAACCAAAGACAACTAGACTCTTAACTATGAACTGACTCTTAACACGCCTAAAACTGACTCTCACAACTGAATCTTACAAATGGCGCTTACAACTGACGCTTACTCCATTATTTCCAAGTCTCCCCCTTAATGGAGAATGGATTGACTTCTACACCTAACATCTCCCTAAACAACTCAAACTTAATCTTTCCAAGAGGCTTAGTGAAAATATCAGCAACATTTTCACTAGTATTACAATACACAAGAGTTATTTCATTTGACTGCAACTTTTCTCGAACAAAATGATACCGAGATTCAACATGCTTTGTCCTTGCATGAAAAATCAGATTCTTCGCAATATTGATTGAACTTTGATTATCACATCTGATCATCATAGGTTCCTTTCGTTCTTCTCCAACATCTTGAAGAAGTCTTCTTAACCAAATAACTTCACAAGTTGCTGCACACAAGGCTTTATATTATGCTTCAGTAGAAGACAAAGATACAGTAGGCTACTTTTTACTGCTCCATGAAACAACCCCGGATCCAATGCTGAACGCATATCCAGTGGTTGATCTTCGATCATCCAGATTGCCAGCCCAATCAGAATCTAAATAACCTGTCAACTCAACATTAGATGCATCAGTATATTTAATACCATAATCAAGTGTACCTTTTAGATACCTGAGTACTGCCTTTGCTACATTCCAATGGCTTTCATGAGGTTTCGCCATGAATTGACTTAACACACTCACAGAATATTAAATATGAGGTCTGGTTGTGGTGAGATAATTCATACTACCCACCATCTGTCTATACACAGTGCCATTCACCTCCTTCGAACCATCATCACAAGAAAGTTTCACATTCTGTTGCATGGGAATAGTAGAAGACTTACACTGATCGATTTTAAATATCTTAAGTATTTCTCTGATATACTTACTCTGACAAACAAAAGTTTGGCCTACATTTCTCCAAACTTTAAGACCTAGGCAGTAATGTAACTCACCAAGATCTTTCATTTCAAATACCTTTGATAACTGCTCCTTGATTTCATCA
>ML784395.1:135347-161864 GCA_009831015.1 Picea engelmannii
GACTGTTGTCGTCATGATTTCCTGCTTCCTGCTCATGGAAAAGTACATCTCTACTTGCAAATACTTTGTGAGTAGCAGGATCAAACAGTTTGTATGCTTTAAATTCAGAACAGTACCCAATGAAAATACATTTAGTGGCTTTAACATCCAATTTCCTCCTATTCTCCTTTGAAATATGAGCAAAAGCCTTACACCCAAATACTTTCAAATTATGAACTACAGGTTTGGAACCATTCAAGGCTTCGAAAGGAGTAACATTATCAAGACACCTTGTTGGACTTCTATTCTTTAAATAAACTGCAGTATTTATGGCTTTATCCCAAAATTCATTTGAGAGATTCTTACCTTTCATCATACTGCATTCACACTCTGCAAGAGTTCTGTTTTTCCTTTCAACGACTCCATTTTGCTGTGGAGTGTGAGGCACTGTAAACTGTTGTACTATTCCATTATCTTTGCAATATTTGTTGAAGTCCCCTGATTTATACTCTCCCCCTTGATCTGAACAGAGGATTTTGATGGATTTTCCTGTCTGTTTTTCCACCATGGTTCTGAATTCCTTAAAGTACTTGAAAACATCACTTTTTCGTCTAAGGAAGTAAACCCATGTGTATCTCATGCAATCATCAATAAATAGCAGAAAGTAAAATGCACCTCCTAAAGACCTAGTCTACATAGGCCCACAAACATCAGTATGCACAAGATCTAATACATCTCTCTTTTTCTTATCAGTATTAGAGGGGAATTCATCTCTGTGCATCTTTCCTAATGCACATCCATCACAAGCAACATTCTCATTCTTTAACATGGGAAGTCCTTCAACCATATTATTTTTCTGTAATAACAATAAATCAGGATGATTGATGTGTCCATACCTTTGATGCCAAAGAATCTTTGTTGGCATAGTTGCAAAAGTTAGTGCATGATGTGTTTTGCTAGTAACATCAAGTTTGTATAGACCTCTTGCTCTAACTCCCATTGCAACAGTTTGGAAGTGGTCTAGCAGATCCTTCACTATGCAATAATTCTTGAAGAATTCAACCTTCAAGTTCTGATCTGTAATGGTGGACATAGAGATCAATTTTTTCTTTATTCATGGCACATACACCACATTGCGAATGTGACGAACAGTACCATTCGGCAATGTCACATGAATGTCTCCATATCCCTTGATCTGATGAGTGCGGTCATCTCCAAGATGTATGCTGGCAACATTCTGTGTTTCTTTAAAATTAACATACCAATTTTTATTACAAGTCATATGTACTGATGCTCCAAAATCCATAAACCAGACATCAGAATCATCGGTTTCAGCAGATAAAGCAACGTTAGACACAAGCAGCCTAAGATCCCGTGAGTCAAAATTCGGGGGTTCATCAATATCATCAATAGCAATAAATAATCTGAGATCTTGATTTGAAGATTTTTCTGCATAATGACCTGAATGTGTTCTAGGTTTATTCCTAGCCTCATCACTTTTCTTCTTATGAAAGTCTTTAACCATATGTCCAAGTAGACCACAATAAAAACAACTCTTAGACTCATTCCTATCAAATTGCATACCTTGATTTGGAGATTGTCTTCTCTACGATGAACTGCCTCTCTTCCATGAACCACCTCTTTGCCATGAACTACCTCCTCTGCCTCTTACTCCTGATCTCCCTCTCGTAGATCTATTATTTGACCACAGTGCCAAATCTTTAATCAGAGGCTTCAGGTTCTCGCGCCTCTCTTCCTCTTGCAGCAAAATACATGTTAGTTCTTCAAACGTAGGAGGTGTCTCCCTTGTTGCAAGACCTGTAATGAACATATGATAATCTTCTAGCATACCATTTAAGGTAATAGTGACCAGATCAATGTTGGAAACAGTTTCCCCTATATTTACTAGCTTGTCTTTCACCTCTTTAATGTGACCCAAAAATGAACTAACATATTCATTTCCATCCATCTTAATGCCTAGCAATTTAGTTTTCAGGAACAAAATGTGATTTGTGTTGCTAGTTTCATACAATGCTTTAAGAGTTGTCCATGTTGCAGCAGAAGTTGTAGCATCTCTAATATGTGGAATTATGCTATCTTTAACTGACATCCGCAACAATACCTTTGCCTTGTTTTCACGCTTCTCCCAATCTTGGATCTATGTTGTTGTCACACCGATAGCCACATTAGGTTTCAATTCAGTTCCATTCACAATGTTCCAGACACCATATCCCTCCATGAGCGTCTGCATCTTGAATTTCCAGTTAATGAAATTCGATCCATCTAGCTTGTTGGCTTCATTGAGGTAGGTCTCCGCCAACGGATTCGCCATCGCTGCAATTTAGTCTTTGCAAGTGAATCACAAGGGATATGCAACTTTTTGTCAAGTTTTCTCCTGTGTTGAGCAATCCGTCGCTCTGCCTTCGGATACCACCGATCCATATCAATCTACCTCTGTTCTCAGTTTTCTTAAAAGAAGTATAAGAAAACCTTAAAACCACTTTATGTATTAAAAAAAAGTTCCTTAAAAGAAACCCCCTTTTTTTGTTTTAATGCACATGCATGCATCCACTTTTAAATATCTACCTCACAATTTCTTCAATCTCTTACCCACTTTAATTAACTTTATAGTACATATAAATTTTAAACTCCACATGCAACCATTTTAATAATAATAATAAAAAAGTGAATAACTCCTTCCACCATTTTCACCTCACACTTTTAGGAAACTATCATAATAAATTTTAATAACCTTTATAACTCCATTCCACCTCACTCTTTAAAAAGAATGATCTAAAACTTTAACTCGCTTTAATAAAAAACAACTCCAATGAAAACTCATGCATGCAAACCTACCGATTTTCCTTCACTCCACGCATGCAAAATGTTGCTCAAATCTCACACATGAAAACTTTCTCACGGATTATATGGGAGATGGTGGATCGGCCCTCATGCTTCAATGATCATGCAAATCGTGGCTTCCCAAAAGCTCTGAAATTTCACTCTATCTCTTTCTACGGATTTGCTCCCGGAAACCTTCGGGATTTGCCTTCCACCCATGAGCTCACGCGATTTGCAAGCAGACGGTTCTCCACGTGACTCAAGAATCCATTCTTGCATAGACAATAAAATTTTTTCACCTCACACTGTTGTTGACTGCAGAAATCTCCAAAACTTTCCGCACTGTAATACACAAAAGACTGTGGAAATCCTTCAAGAGGAGGGACCTATGAACTTCTATAAATTTCTGCACTTATCTCTGTGGCTCTGATACCAAGATAAAATATGCAAAATAAACACATGATGAGGCTATTCTCACTTCTGTATTATTCAATGAAGATGGATTACATCCTTATATAGGAAAATACTCTATCGAGTCAGTTACATGCAAACCAAAAACAACTAGACTCTTAACTATGAACTGACTCTTAACACACCTACAACTGACTCTCACAACTGAAGCTTACAACTAGCGCTTACTCCATTATTTCCAAGTGTATAATATTGTTCAACAGTCTGAATCGACTCCTAGAAAATAGGATCTGAAAACCTAATTATGATTTCACTCTCAAACGACCTCTAACAACACTCTAACAAATTTCTAAGAATACATTTCTCCATTATTTTTGTAACAATAGGCACATCCATCTTATACAACATCTCCAAAAATTTATGAAA
This sequence comes from Picea engelmannii, assembly GCA_009831015.1. Lineage (NCBI taxonomy): Eukaryota > Viridiplantae > Streptophyta > Pinopsida > Pinales > Pinaceae > Picea > Picea engelmannii. Next base: position 139,005 of record ML784395.1, read on the forward strand.
CCACAAAAATATCCAGTCTGTAGTTGCATCTACAGCAAGTACAATGACGTAATGCATAACCAAAATGGTTCCATGATGAACCCCCTCCATATGGAAATATAGGTCTCTATTTCTTTCCCACAGATGATGAAAAATGCCAGAGGTCATATGTAAATCTTTTGAAGGAGGTAAACAATCATGATCTGGCAATGAGAATGTATGTGCACAAAACTACTCATATTTTCTTCTATCTAGTTGCTAGAACAATTTTCAAATTATTAATGAGAAATTCTATTTTTGGGGGTATTTTATGGTAGAGGTAATAGCCCATCTGTTGGTAAAGTATAGAAGTTTTTGATCCCAAGTAAATATGTGAGAGATAATGTCCTACAGGCTAGTTCAAGTGTTCCTTTAGTGGCAAGGGTGTTTATGTTTCCTCATATGCATAAGCATGGTGATTGAGAAGAGCGCACACCAAAGGCTAAGCCTGAAAAAGGAATTTGAAGAGAAAAGAAAATGATTTTAGAGAGGGTTCATGTGAGGAAATCTAGTTGGTGGTATTTTGGATGGGGTCAACAACATCCGATTTAAACGCATCTAATGCTTCTAAAGATTTAAATGACGTGTCAATGATAGTGGACAAAAGAGGAGTGAAAGAAGCTTAATGAACTTTTAGGCTACCATTCTGAACTTATTTTTGCTTTTTGATAAGGAGCCTTCTGACATGCAGTAGGTCTCCTTGGATCCCATCATTGGATAAAGTGAAGCTTGAATAGTAAACAACCAAAATTTGGAAATCCTCTGTAGGAAGTTTGAGAGTCTTCATGTTTTTCTTAGAATTTATCCCAAGAGCATTCATTGTGTACAAAATTGAAGTTATATGGTTTTTCTATTCCAAAAGGATCTTGTACATAGTGTCAACATGCACTTGCTTCTACATTGGTACACTCTGTTGGTAATTGATGCAGTCTTGTCAATCTTCTGACATGATGCAATCTATTTATAGTTTTATTTGTCTATTAGTATTCAAATATAGATTGTCTGACTAAATAATGCATGCAAAATGCATGAGTAGTTTTCTAAAATCAATTGTTGTAAGCGTTCAATCAGGAGCAGCTAACTGTTTGTTCTATGAGGCTATGTATTGTTATAAAGATCAAGGTTGATCACAGTGAACACAACTTTTTTTGTGCAATTACAATTCTTTCTTCTTTCTATGATATTGTGATTTAATCATTTAGTATTTAGTATATTGTTATGTTATTTCATTGAATGATTATCTAATCCATAGCTAGGCCTGCATAGATCCTTCATTTGGTATCAGAGTTGGTTGTTGTTTTAGGGTAATCATGTCAAACTCTAATTCATTGCCCATTCCAGAATTTAATGGAAGTGATTATGATTATTGGTGCATCAAGATGATGACCTTTTTGACAGGGAAATATCTATGGGAGATTGTAGAAACGGGTTATGCAGAGCTAGAAGATTGGACCACTCTTAATGCAAATGATAGAGTAGCTAAGAAGGAATCTAGAAGGAAGAATGATCAAGCTTTATTTCATATTCAAATTGCTCTTGATAAAATCTTGTTTCCAAGAATTGCAGGTGCAAAGACAGCAGCGGATGCCTGGAAGACTCTATAAGAAGCTTACCAAGGTAGTGATCAAGTCAAAGTTGTCAAGTTATAGACATTGAAAAGAGAATTTGAGAATTTGAAGATGCAAGAAGCTGAAAATGTAAGTGATTATTGTGTGAGAGTGAAAGATGTAGTCAATAAGATAGCTACACTTGAAGAAATTGTGGACAAAGAGGTTTTGATTAAAAATCTGTTGAGGTCTCTAACACCAAGGTGGAACCATATTGCAATAATCATTGAAGAAAGCAAGGATTTTTCTACTCTTCAGTTTGATCACCTAGTTGGATCTCTTATGTCTCATGAAGAAAGATTGATAGATTCATTTGGAGAAAGTGGCGAGAAAGCTTTTTCTTCAAAATTGCAAATTACACAGAATGAAGATGCCAACACTAGCAACAAAAGAAACCAAATCCAAGGTAGAGGTCAAAATCAGAATTATCCAAGAGGAAGAGATGGTTCAAGAGGAAGAGGCAGAGGCATATTTGATAAAAGAAATATCCAGTGATATTATTGTAAAAGGTATGGTTACTTTGAAAGGGATTGTAGATTAAAAGAAGGCAATAATAACAAAGGTGCTAATTATGCTCAAGAAGGTGATGAAGCCTCTTCAAACAATTTATTTTTATCTTATGACAAAGCTGAAAATGACACTAAAGACATTTGGTATTTAGATTCAGGGTGTTCTAACCACATGTCAGGAAATAAGAAGTTATTTTCTACAATGGATGGGAGTTTCAAATCCAAGATCAAGATGGGTGATGACAAATTGGAGGTTGTTGCAAAAGGAGCTATGGAAGTCCATACTAAAGAAGGTATGAAAAGTGTTAAAGACATTTATTACACTCGATAATTAAAGAATAATTTATTGAGTGTTGGCCAATTGTGTGAGAAAAATTATGAGGTGGTGTTTGAAAATCAACAATATACAATTTATGATAAGAATAGAGGAAATGGGGTGGTTACAGTTGTGCCTATGTCAAAGAATAGGATGTTCCCATTGATGTTTGGAGAACATAACAACCATCTTGCCAATATGGCATATGAAGAAAAAAGTTGGTTGTGGCATCTTAGGTATCGACATTTGAATTTTCATAGTCTCAAGCTTCTAACATCAAAAGAATTAGTTTATGGTTTGCCTAAGGTTCAAGAACAGAAGGATATTTGTGAAGGATGTGCTAAAGGAAAGCATGCAAGAGAGAATTTTTCAAAAGAAAATGCATGGAGGGCCCAATATCCACTTCAGTTAATTCACTGAGACATTTGTGGTCCTATGCAAACAAAGAGTTTGGGTAAGTCATCATATTTTATTACTTTAATTGATGATTACTCACAAAAGTGTTGGGTTTATTTTTTGAAGACTAAGGATGAAGCCTTTGATACATTCAAGAGGTTTAAAGCCCTTGTGGAAAATGAAAGAGGTTGCAAAATCAAGTTCTTAAGGATTGATCATGGAGGAGAATTTTGTTCAAAAGATTTTCAGAATTATTGTGATATAAATGGCATCAAAAGACAACTCACCACTGCTTACACACCTCAACAAAATGGAGTAGTAGAGAGGAAAAATCGTATAGTGGTGGAAATGGCAAGAAGTATGTTACAGACCAAGGGATTAAGCAATTCTTTTTGGGGTGATGCAGTTGCTACATTTGTATATATTCTCAATAGATGTCCCACAAGTGCACTTGATATGATGACTCCATATGAAGCATGGTATGAAAAAAAACCTAATGTTAATCATTTTAGAGTCTTTGGTTGTGTAGCCTATGTCCATGTAGTTGATCAAAAGAGACAAAAGTTAGATCCAAAAAGTGAGTTATGCATTTTTGTTGGATATAGTGAACAAAGTAAGGCTTACAGGTTGTATAATCCCCTCACTAATATCATTTTTGTGTCAAGAGATGTAATTTGTTATGAAGGGGGAGTTTATTGTCATTAAAAATGCCATGATGATATGTCTAAATCTGTTTTGGATAAGGATATTATTGGTGATATTGATAATGAGCAGCCCACTAATATTTCAGTTCCAAGTGCTACAAATCCACCAAGTAGCCCCTCATCTAATTCTTTAGTTCCAAGTGAAAGCCCAACATCAAATGCAAATTCTGCAAGGAAGGTAAGAAGATTAAGTGACATTTATCAAAGGAGTAAAATTCCAACACATGAAGAAAATCCAATAGGTGAGACAATAAATTTTTCTTTACTTTCCAAGGTTGATTTTGAACCATCATGTTTTAAAGATGCATGTACTAATGAGGTTTGGTTGCAAGAAATGCAAGAAGAGATAGATTTTATTCACAGGAATGATACTTGGGAGCTTACAGAACTTCCACATGACAAGAAAAAGATTGGTACTAAATGGGTCTACAAGACTAAGTACAATAGTGATGGGAGTGTTGAAAGACACAAGGCAATATTAGTTGCTAAAGGCTTCACACAGAGGTATGTAATTGATTATGAAGAAACATTTGCACCAGTAGCAAGACAAGAGACTGTTAGAATACAGATTTCATTAGCAGCTCAGAAGAAATGGAGCATTCATCACATGGATGTGAAAAGTGCCTTTTTGAATGGGTACTTAAAAGAAGAAGTGTTTGTGGAACAACGACAAGGTTTTGAAGTGCAAGGAAAATAAAATCAAGTATACAAGTTGAAGAAGGCTTTGTATGGCCTCAAGCAAGCACCAAGAACATGGTATGCTAGAATTGATGGATATTTTCAGGAGAGTAGCTTTAATAGAAGTAAAAGTGAACCTACACTTTACTACAAACAAGAAGGTAATGATATTCTTATTGTAAGTCTCTATGTTGATGACTTATTATATATGGGTAGTAGTTCTAAGATGAAGGATGAATTCAAAATTGCTATGATGAATGAATTTGAGATGAAAGATTTGGGTCTCATGCAATATTTTTTGGGTATGGAGGTTTGTCAAAATGAGGATGAAATTTTCATTTGTCAAACAAAGTATGCAAAAGATATGTTGAAGAAATTTGATATGGTAGATAGTAAACCAACGTCCACTCCAACTACTCATGGAACTATGTTGTGTAGAGATGATGGTGTTGAAATTGTTGATGAGACAACATATAGAAGTATTGTTGGAAGTTTGATGTTTCTAACCCACACAAGACCTGATATTGCTTATTCAGTTTCTCTTGTTTCAAGATACATGACATAGCCATCTGAAATACATATGAAGGCAGCCAAGAGGATTTTTAGATATGTGAGAGGAACTCTAAATTTTGGTATTCATTACTACACTTCAAAAAGGTTTAATCTTGTTGGATTTAGTGATTCTAATTGGGGAGGTAGTTTGGATGACCAGAAGTCTACATCTGGTAATTGTTTCTCTTTTGGTTTGGGGTTGATTACTTGGAGCTCAAAGAAGCAAAGTATAGTTTCACTTTCATCCACAAAAGAAGAATATGTTGTAGTCACCTCAGCAGGTGCACAAGCATTATGGCTTAGAAAAGTTCTAGAAGAAATTGGAGAGAAGCAAATTCATCCTACAGTGATATTTTGTGATAACACTAGTGCCATCAAATTGGCCAAGAATCCAATCCATCATAGCAGGACAAAACATTTTGATTTAAAGTATCATTTCATTAGAGATTTGGTGCAAAAGAAGGAAGTAGAACTAAGATATATAAAGACTCAAGAACAAATTGCAAACATTTTCACTAAGGGAGTTGCTAAAGTCCAGTTTTTGAAACTTCAAGATCATATTGTGAGCCCTCTCAGCATCAAGGGGGAGTATGTTGGTAATTGATGCAGTCTTGTCAATCTTTTGACATGATGCAATCTATTTACAGTTTTATTTGTCTGTTAGTATTCAGATATAGATTGTCTAACTAAATAATGCATGCAAAATGCATGAGTAGTTTTCTAAAATCAATTGTTGTAAGAATTCAATCAGGGGCAGCTAACTGTTTGTTCTATGAGGCTATGTATTGTTATAAAGATCAAGGTTGGTCACAATGAATGCAACCTTTTTTGTGCAATTACAATTCTTTCTTCTTTCTATGATATTGTGATTTAAGCAATTAGTATTTAGTATATTGTTATGCTATTTCATTGAATGATTATCTAGTCCATAGATAGGCCTGCATAGATCCTTCACACTCTCCTATTGGGGAAAACTGAGATTGGAAACTCTCTGCAACTGTGTCTCCTTGACATGTTATAGTTTGGATGACAAGCTTTGAATATTGTCTACAATTCTTGAGGAGTAACTCTGTCAATCTTGAGAAGAACTTCCTAAGGAAAAATAAGGGTGAAATTTATTCTAGATACAAAATCAAATTATAGGAAAGGGATGTGATTTCTAAACAGTGTTGGGAATTTGTAGGCTTGGTTTCCTAGTTGATTTTCTATTACATGCTTCAATTGTAGGCTTCATGGGAGGTACCACCATTTCAATTAAACTACAACACCTGAAAGGATTACTTGGCATACAAAACTTCGCCATAAACATAGATACAATCATGTAATAAATTCTCTATGGGGTGTAGTTCATCATATATGAGAATGATGAGAGTTTTAAGTTATTATTGACTTAAATATATGTTAGAAAACCTTTCCATTTTGGTGGCTGCATATGGTATTAGTATCAACCTTGTTGAAGTCACCTGGAAATCAAAACTAAAAGCACAATTTCCAAGTCTAAATGAATACTCTGCATTCATGGGGATTTATCCACATGCACATGAATCACTACCTTCACCATGATGTTGCTAAATAGAATTATATTCCGTAAATATGGTTGGGGTAACAACTACCATTACACTTACTATGTTGCCGAAAACAAAAGTAGATTTCTTTGGTATCATTCATTGCATTGAACCACTCACTCCCATACTGGGTAAATTCGGCATGTCACCCTTTTTAGAAACTATGTATGTTGGACCTAGAAAGAGTGCTAAATACAGTCTGTTTAATCCTTGCAAAGAGATGGATTACATTCTTCTTCTTTTTTCAAGGGAAGAAACCTAGTAATTTTATTTCTAAGATAGAACAAAATTACAAAAGTAGATGCCCTAGGTATACTTCTAACCAAAAACCCATCTTACATTCCTCTCGATGAGGACACCGAGGTTAAATGAAAGATTGCGACAAATTACTCTACAATCTCGTGGCTTAAAGATTTATTTACAATAAGGAAGTCGGGTATTGCAACTTTCTCACAACTATGAAGAGTGGTGAAAAGGATTGGGGGATGACATTTCTAGCTAGCCCTATTTGGTTTTAACACCTAAAATATATTGCAAAGAATGGAGGGTTATGAGAATATAGTATGCTAGGATGACCATAAAGAGTTTCATAGTTTGACAGTTTCATTATATTGCAAAGAATGGAGGGCTATGAGAATATAGTATGCTAGGATGACCATAAAGAGTTTCATAGTTTGACAGGTGGTTTTTGGATTTCCTATAACATTGATTCATGAAGGGTCGAGAAGAGAAAATGAGATAAGAATTGGTTCAAGACACTTTAGGAGAATGTGAGACAAATGTTATAGAACATGGATTAGTGGAAAACAAACAACAACAAATTCTCCTATTATTTAGAAGAAGTGGAACACTTAATGAAAGGTGTTAAGATTTTGCAATCTCTCTTTTTTTGGGATTTTAGTTACCAAAAAGGAGTATGGAAAGCAGCTTGAAAAGAAGGATAAACCAGAGAACTGCATATTTTGTAAAGGTTGGAATTTTTGCAGCTTACAGGTAGACTTTTTCTACAAATCTAGGAGTGTACCAAAGGATTCACCCCTCATTTTGTTGATTGTTTCTCTCTTAGTGTTTTGTATATTTTCTCAATAAATCAAGATATTTCCTTTTGAGTTTCTATGAACTCATGGATAACTTTACTTATTTTTGCAGATGAACGTTGAAGATTTATTCTCAACATTCTTCTGTGATTATTTTTGAAGTTTTTGAGTGGGACATCAATATTTAAATGCTTTGCAAATGGGTATAGTATGAAATATTTTTTTTTTAGTAAAAACGAGTGTCTTTCTTTAAAGACATGGTTATCTATGTTTCATAGCTATTGCTGAACTATGGGGTTTATGTGAGGATTGTCCAATATGTCTTCTTGCATGTTGTTGGATTCATTTGAACTATGAGTTTTATGTGAAGATTTTCCAATATGTCTTCTTTCATGTTGTTGGATTCATTTGAATATTTTCCATATGTTTCTTTCATATCAATATAAGTTAATGATTACCACCCTCATTAGCATGCCATATATTTCAATGTATTCATTGAGTGCCAAATATTGCCATGCCATTCTCATTGACACTTGAGATGTTTGTCTTCTTTAAACTTCTTCTATATCTTTCATCTTATCAACTTTATATTTCTGCAATATGAGATAATGGTGCCCAATAGAAATGCCTTGGCCTATAGATTTAGAATGTGATTTCTATTTGAAAGTTACCCCCTCTGGCCCAAGAGCCAAATTGAGGCCTAAAGTGGAAAGGATTCCATATGATACCTTGGCCCTGTTCTTTTCATAGAATATCGAGAAGATCACAAGAAACAACACTTAGTTAACCAAAAAAACTTGAATTCTCATTGTATCATTATAAATGGAGGGTAAAATTAGTCATCTCAACATATTATATGGCCAAACAAGTATTCAATGTACTAGGACTAGATTTGCTACGGGTCATCGATGACAATCCATATTGATGTTAAAAGGACTTAACTTATCATCGAAGGGGTTAATGATGACAATCCATATTCATGTTAAAAGGACTTAACTTACCAACTAAACAAGAACCAATATAAACTAATAAAATGAAGATTCAAGTAAGATTTAAGATTGAACACCCTTAACATTTATTTTCAACAGTGACATGATTAATATTCTTTTGGAAACTGGTGGACAGGATTCATCAAACTCAGAATATTCTTCCTTGTATACCAGGAGTGGAGGACTGATGTTCAGTGGCTTAACTTAAAATTTAAGATTGAAAAATCTTTTTAAAACTTACTTCACTATATCATATCTGTTCAAACGCCATTCCAGTCATACTTATTCAAATACCTCTCTAATTACACACAAAAAATCACACTCTACTCACACCACCCTGTCATACAAATCACACTTACTCAAATAATTTCTCAGAGACACTATCTATAAAAACCCAAATACCCTATTGGGAGCATGGCTATGACTAAGTACCTAATGTATAAGAACAAGTTAAACACCACAAATAATAATTTCTATTACACACAAATAATAATAATGATTATGACTAAGTACCAAATTGAAAATCAAGATACACACAAATAATAATTTCTATTACACTAAATCAAAATACAATACATGAACATATACTTGGATTCACATCCAACTAATTCCAAATAATGGAATAGTTGTTGAGAGAATCTCTCAACAATCTCTAACAAATCTCAAACCAGCTCTCTAAACTCAGTAATGCATTAATGGAAGAATTGTTTCCAACATAACATATTTTGAAAAGATATAATTAAAGATAGATATGAAATATTATTTTCCTTTCTTATATATAGGAGCGAGTCTTTCTTCTATTCGGAGCATGGCTATGACTAAGTACCTAATGTATAAGAACAAGTTAAACAACACTAAAGAGAAGGGAGAATGATAAAGCTAAACTATTGGGGAATAAAGGAAGATCATATTGCACAATAAGGGGATATCAACCTTCATGTAGCATTCAATGCTGTGCAGAACGATGGATATTGGTCACCGCTTTACGGGGCCTTGGTTGGTTGTAAGGCATTGAAAAATTTGGAAATGTGAACGAAGGGTGAAGAGCTTCTAAATTCTAATACGGCAACAAGAAGGTGAATACAAATTTTGATTATGTCCAAGCGGTACAGGTCGATACACAAGTCCCAGATTTGATTTGACAACTATCTACACAACGGAGAGGGAGAGCAAGAGAATAAGAACGGTTAATGTCAGCTTTAAATTCCAACACGGTATAAGAAGTCTGTCAAATACTCCATTCAGTCACATCCCTCCATTCAGTGCAATCTGTTCTTTTATAATAAACTTGCAGATGAAGTCGAATGAATCGTAGCATGTAACTAAAAGCAATACATTTCTGTTAGCACTATAGAAAATACCAATAAATTCACTCATGGTTTACCATTTGCAAAAGAAAGGAAGGAGCCAGTAATTACCTCCCACCCATGGATTATTGTTGGAAATAGTAATTACAAGTAGTTGAGATCTTTAAGTCTCTGCAGATTTGTCAATAATTTCGAAATATAAGCCAGTGAGTCTGAAGTTTGCAACTGCAAAGTTGCACGTTTACTCAAGGTCAGTAGGCAAGTAGGAGAGCTATAAATGGAGCTGAACTTTATCTTTCTGAGTTCAATTAAGTAGTTGAAGAGGTCCTATTTATGGTCATCTTTAATGTTGAGTCAGTCTTACTTCTACAGGAAGTCTCAGTTGTAGTTTATATAAGTATGAGTCTTTAGTTAGTAAAAAATGATGCATAGTAGAAAAGAGAGGTAGAGAGAACAACCGAGAGAAGCAACAACTGAGGAGTTGAAGAAGTCTGAGAACAAGCTTTGTGTCTGTAAAGTCAGCATAAGAAGTCATTAAAGCCGAAGCTCATCTTGTTATTGTATTATGTAATTATGTAACTGCGTGCAGTGTGCCTGTTATGAGGCCCCTTTATCACTAGGTCAACCCTATTACATATGTATTTACACATTACATGTACATTTAGGCCCATATATGTCCCCCCTTGGGGTCATATTATATACATTTAGTCATATATATGCTCCCCTTGGGTCATAACAACGTCGAAGTTTATCAATATCAAGCAATTCATATTTCCAAGTTTATGTGCTAAGCATAACAGTTTGTTATTCTACATTTATAAATTTTTCTTGAATGTGTTTTATATTATAGCGTGCAACATTTCGTGTAGTCTGTGAACTGCGCAATAAGTACTGAGTGTTCAAGAATGAAGATTGTGATGCGCAATATTTTGTCATTGTGTTGAGCACAGTTTTCATTGCGTGTTGTGGATCCAAGTTTTGATCGTTGTGTAGTGGATCCAAAAGAAAGTTGATCAAGAGAAGGTTCTATCAAAACAAGTTCAAGAGTAGAAACTCTGTTGAAAAGTGAAAAATGGCTTTTACCTCAAATCTGCAAGCTCCCAATTTTACAGAAAAAAATTAAGAGATGTGTTCCTTGACCATGAAGGCGTTATTCTGAGGACAAGATGCATGGGAGATAGTTGAGAATGGCTATGTGGAACCAGTAGATCAGGCATCATACAATGCCCTCACACAAGATGAGAAACATGTCTTGAAAGATCAAAGAAAGAAGGATGGAAAGACATTGTTTTACATACATCAAGCCATGCATGAGAGCATACTTCCAAGAGTTGCATCAACAAAGCAATCCAAGGAGGCATGGGACATATTACAAACCTTTTATCAAGGTATGTAAAAAGTAAAGACTTCAAGACTACAAATTCTTAGAAGATATTTTGAAACTCTGTCAATGAAAGATACAGATATAGTAGATTCGTTTTATACCCATGACATTAGCCTGATAATTCAGATTAAGTCTCATGGTGAAACCATAGAAGACATAAAATTTGTTGAGAAGGTACTTAGGAGTCTTCCTCCTAAATTGGATACCCTTGTTGTGACTCTAGAAGAGAGAAAAGACTTGAGTCAGTTTAGTCTAGATGAATTGCAAGCTTCCCTCATTAATCATGAACACAGATTGAATCGGTCAAGTATGCCATTAGAGAATGCATTTTCCGCGCAATCACCTATAAGTCGTGGAAGAGGAAGGGGGAGATCTAACTCTAGAGGCAGAGGAAGAAGCTCTGTCAGAGGTGGATGCAGTAGCAGTCCTGTAAATACTGGTGGAAGAGGGCAAAACCCAAGTACCAGTCAGTCAAGTTGTTAGAGAACTAACAAGTCAAAGATTCAATTTCATTACTGTAAAAAGTATGGACATTATGCATATGAGTGCAGAAAGAGACAATATAATCAGAACACACAAATTCAAGATTAGTCAAACAATGCAAATAACCAAACTCACCCTATGTTTATGGCGCACGCTGTAGAAATTCCTATAATATCCCCAGTTGAATGCAATGTTGCTCAAGAAATTCTTTGTGACATATGGTATTTAGATTCAGGTTGTAGTAACCACATGACAGGAAACATAGAACTGTTTTCTAGTTTGGATGAGTCAGTCCAAACCAAGGTTACACTTGGAACATATATCCAAGTCATTGTCTTAGGCAAAGGCAGTATAAAAATTTTAACAAAACAAGGAGAACAAAAAGTCATACATGATGTATATTATGTTTCTGGTCTGAAGCATAATCTAATGAGCACAGGACAATTGTTACAGAAAAGATACATAATCTACATGGAAGATAATCATTGTGTGATCTTGGATAAATGACCAAGCAATCAACTTATTGCAAGAATCCAAATGACAAGTAACAAGATGTTCCATATTGACATTGAATCCAACCAAGAAGAACAATACAACACAAGCTATTGGTAAAGAAAAATACACACAGTCAGACACTGCATTTACAACAGATAGTGCATGCAGTACCAAGAAAGTATATAATGGCTTAGAGATGAAGGAAACATTCCAATCTGAAGTACATGATGATTCCTCGCTATGGAATTTCAGATTTGGACATTTTAACTTTGGAGGTCTGAAGCTGCTACACACAAAGGATATGGTAAAAGGTTGGCCATTAATTGAAAAACCAGGAAGGATATGTGAAGGCTGCATATTGGCAAGAAGCACAGAGAATCATTTCTAGTTGGCAAGTCTTACAGAGAAAAATCTCCACTGGAAATTGTACATTCATACATTTTTGGACCAATGCAAACTCCGTCTATAGGAGGCAGTACATATTTCTAACATTCATTGATGATTTCTCAAGAAAGACATGGATTTATTTTCTAAAGCATATATCCGATGCATTGAGTTGTTTTCAGTAGTTTAAATCACTTGTGGAGAAGCAGAGTAGCTATTACATCAAGTGTCTAAGAACTGATAGAGGAAGAGATTACATCTCAAGAGAATTTCATAAATTTTGTAAAGTTCATGGCATCTATAAGAAATTTACCACACGATACACACCGCAACAAAATGGTGTCGCAGAGAGAAAGAACAAAACCATCATGGAAATAGCACACAGTATGTTGGCAACCACACATTTGTCAAATGAGTATTGGGTTGAGGCAGTAGCAACTATATAATACATATTGAATATATGTCTGACAAAGAGTGTGAAGAATAGAGTTCCTCAAGAAGCCTAGACCAGATTAAAGCATAATGTGGCACATTTAAAATTTTTGGTTGTGTCGCATACACACATGTTCCAGATGAGTTGAGAAACAAGTTAGACAACAAAGGAAAAAAATGTATATTTTTTGGGTATTCTAAAGAAATAAAAGGAGACAAGTTATATGACTCTGTCACAACAAAAGTCATAATTAGTCGTGATGTTCAATTCGTGGAGAATGAAGTATGGGATGGAATCATAGCAAAGACAATCAAAATTATTGATGCATTGGAGCACGATGACACAGAAGATGAAGTGGATCAAACACCATGCACATGTCAGTGCGCAATCCCTTCTATATCTGACACTGCGACGCAGATCACATCGCAAAATACTCCAGTAAGAACAACAGGTGCACAGTCTACACCTAGAGCACAACAAACACCAACAAACAATCTAATTAGTTCTACATCCCCAGTTCCAACATTAGCAAGTATGTTACCAAGAAAGACAAGGAGTCTGCGCGACATCTATAATGAAGACGAAGAAAATTCATTTTCAGTTTTTTCTTTGTTTTCACAAATAGATGATCCATTAACTTTTGAAGAAGTTGTCAAAGATGATATATGGGCACAAGCCATGGATGAAGAAATTAGATGCATAGAGAACAATCAGACATGGAAATTGGTAGATGTACCTGAAGAGAAGGATGTTATAAGTGTCAAGTGGATTTATAAAACCAAGCAAGATGCAGAAGCACAAGGCAAGGCTAGTTGCAAGAGGCTTTACAAAACAACCTAGAATTGATTTCAATGAAACATTTGCACCAGTTGTGTGCATGGACACAGTTAGAACTGTGCTATCCATTGTCGCACAATACAAATGGCCAGTTTATCAGATGGATGTAAAGTCAACATTTTTTAATGGAAACTTAGAAGAAGAAGTATATGTGGAACAACCACAAGGTTATGAGGTTCTGGGACAATAAGACAAGGTGTACAGATTGAAGAAAGCACTGTATGGATTAAAGCAAGCTCTGAGAGCTTGGTACAGTCACATAGATTCCTATCTCACATAGAATGGGTTTCAGAGAAGTGAAATTGAGCCAACATTGTACAACAAAGAAAATAATCAAGGTGACATGTTAATTGTTTGTTTATATGTGGATGATTTGATATTTACAGGTGATTTTGGCATAGAAAAAATCAAGTCATTCATGAAGGATGAATTCGAAATGACTGATTTGGGACTTATGTGATATGTTTTGGGAATAAAAGTTCACCAGTCCAAAAATGGTATATTTATCTCACAGTGTAAGTATGTGCATGAAATTATGAAACGATTCAATATGGTGAATTCATAAGCAACACCAACACTAGCATGATTAAAGTTAAGCAATGAATAAAAAGGGTCCAAGGTGGATCCCACATTGTTTAAAAGACAGGTAGGAAGTCTAATGTATCTCACAGCGACAAACCTGATATTGTGTATGGAGTGAGCCTAATTTCAAGGTTCATGACAACTCCAAAAGAATCACATTGGAAGGTAGGAAAGAGGATCCTGAGATATGTGAATGGAACAAAATATTTTGGCATTAAGTACTCCACTTCATAAGATTTCAAACTCATTGGCTACACTGACAGTGATTGTGGAGGCAACATAGATGACAGGAAAAGTACCTCTGGGTAAATATTTCATTTTGGAACAGGTATGGTATCATGGGCATAAAGGAAGCAACCCATTGTGACTCTTTCTTTAGAAGAAGAATAATACCTCGCAGCTACAAGCGCAACTTGTCAAGCAGTTTGGATGAGAAGAATGTTAAAATATGTGTTGCAGGAACAACAGGAACCAACAACAGTATTATGTGACAACAATTCAACCATCATGTTATCAAAGAATCATGTGTTTCACAATAAAACCAAGCATATTGATACAAGGTATCATTTTATCAGAGAAGTAATGAATAACAAAGAGATCTATTTAGAGTTTTGTAGGTCAAAAGAACAAGTCACGGGTATTTTTACAAAGGATTTAACAAGAGATGCATTTCAGCATCTACACAGTAGTTTGGGAGTCTGCGCAGTAACAGATGAGTGACAATAAAGTTGCAAATCAAAATTTTTGATATAAATTTTTGTAATCTTACCTACTTATAATTAAGGGGGAGTGTTGGAAATAGTAATTACAAGTCGGTGAGATATTTAAATATCCGTCGATTTTTCTATTAGTCAATTTGTCAGTAGTTTTGTCATTTAATCGAAATGTCAGTCGGTCAGTCTGACAGTCTGCAAGTGCAAAGTTGCACATTTACTCAAAGTCAGTTGGCAAGTAGGAGAGTTATAAATGGAGCCAATATTTATATTTCTCGAGTTCAGTTAACTATTTGAAGAGTCAGTCGTATTTATGGTCATCTTTATTGTTGATTCAGTCTTACTTCTACAAGAAGTCTCAGTTGTAGTTTACATAAGTCTGAGTCTTTAGTTAGTAAAAAATGATGCAGAGCAGAAAAGAGAGGTAGAGAGAACAACATAGAGAAGCAACGACTGAGGAGTTCAAGAAGTTTGAGAACAAGTTATGTGTCTGTAAAGTCAGCAAAAAAAGTCATTAGAGTCAAAGCTTATCTCGTTATTGTATTCTATAAACGCGCGTAGTGCATCAAAGTTTATTAATATCGAGCAATTCATATTTCTAAGTTTATGTTCTAAGCATAACAATTTGTTATTCCACATTTATAAATTGTTCTTGAATGCGTTTCATATTACAATGCACAACATTTCATGTACTCTGCGAACTGCGTGATATGTCCTGAGTGTTCAATGATGAAGCTTGTGGCACGTATTATTTTGTCACTGCGATGCACACAGTTTTCATTGCACGTTGTGCATCCATGTTTTGATCATTGCGTAGTGGATCCACAAATTATGTATGTCAATATTAATCTTGGGTGTTTGGAGTCATTCGCAGTATTAAAATTTATTTGTCTCTTTATTCAACCCGAGTTTAAATTTTCATCCTAGTCTAGATATTAAAACACAGGAATATAATTCATAATATTCTTCATTTTTTTTACACTTCCACCCATTTTTATATAGTATGTCATATACTTGGAAGTTCATAGATGCGTAATTTTCAGCAACTGCATATCAACATTTGATACACTTTCCATTGAGTTCTAGTGCACTTTGGCAAATTGCTTTCGGATATAACCTCCTGTTAAATGTTGAATTAATATTTGGAAGTGAACCTTTTGAAAAGCAAACTCTTTTACATGTAATGAACATAAGAAAAATAGAAAATAGGTTTGTGTGTCGTCTACATTAAAAAAACAAAAAATAATTAATTAAAAAAAATTATGGCCACTATAAAATAGTTAAACAGTGAATATTTCATATATTTTTAAGGTGGGTTCTAATAAGTATTAAGTATCGTAAAGTTCCCACGGGTGTATGTACTTGGAGGTTATAGTGGTAGTTGTCCAAATAGACCCATGTCTATCATTCTGTCCTAATTACTCAAAAAAATCATATTAAAAAAATTAATAAATTTACAATAATTTATTTATATATATATTATTATGATTATTATTTTTTTATTGAGTTCATTTATTTTTAATTTAAAAAATTTTAAAGTGAAAAAAGAGATAAGAGCATTATTAATAATCATGTGAGAACAACTATGATTTATATTCATTGTACCACTAACAAGATTGTCAAAATTTAAGTCAATTGGATGTAGCTTGGGTGGTTGAGTATGCTTCTCGTGTTGTTGAGCTAATTTAAGGAAAGAAACATAAGGATATTATTCTCCCTTAAATAAATAAATCGACAACTTAAATAATCATTCCTTAGATTTATTTGTAATATTTCAATTGTTCTTTCAAAGCCTACTTATCTTATTGGTTTATAGAAATGCATAATAAAACCCATTTTCACGTAATTATTATGAGATTTTGGTTTTCCTCATAATGGACCTTTTTAAAGTTTGGAACCTTCTTTATAAAAAAAAAATAAGTTTTATACAATCATGTACATCTCATTGTGAGAAAAAACATTATTATGAGATTTTAGTTTTCCTCGGATTGTTTTAAGATTTGGAACCTTATTTATATAACAAAACAATTTTTCTACAATCATGTGCATTTTTTGCATCTAAGTGTGAGAAAGAAAGAGAAATTAAATTAATATTCACAAATGATTAAATTAGATTAACATATAACCACCATAAAATAGCAAGAATTAGCAAGTAATTGGTCTTCAATAAAATTTAATCGACAAAACCAAACTAAAGTAAATAGTATTCACTCTAACATCTTAGAAAACATGGAAAAACATATATGTTACCTGTCACGTCCCTACAACGTGCCTAGTTGAATCTTGTGATCGTGCACCTCTTGAGGGTGTGTGACACAACGACGTTTCTCACTTGGTTGCTTCGAACACCAAGGATACTTCGCCCAAACTACGTCTCTTCACCTAGAGCATGCCCATACTCCGTTCTAGGCTAACGAAGAGTCACATTCCTACTCTAGTGCAATTCTTGTATACTTCTAACACATTTGTTAACATATTAACATTTACTCATATATAACCATACATCCATGAACATGAGAAGCCAAGAGAGAAACAACAAAACAAATGAAAGACAAACTTAGATATAATGTGGGTGACACAAATCATGCCTAACACCCGAATAAGTCTTTGTTATTGCAAAACAGTTACAATATGAGCATTATCGGCTCGGTTTACAACCTGGGTAGATTCAAACGTCTGGCCTCACCTTATCAAGACACTCATACATAGATTTGTCGCCTAGACTCTCTATCACAATCATTTATGAAACCTCCTGCAGTGAACTTTAGACATGCCCTCAACCTCAAACGTGTTGTCTCTTCGTTTCCGTAGACTTTACAGATTTTGGTTCTTCCTCACACATGTGTTTCCAGACTTCCCCAAAATCGTCCCAAGAGAAGTTCGCCCAACTCTGTCCAACAAATCCACCTCAAGGCTATTGAAGATTGAGTAGCTTCAAAAGATATCCTTATTGTATTTTATCAAGACAAACCATAAATAATATTATTATATTATATTTGTTAAGGCGACCCTATTACACCTTTGTAAAAGTCGACCCTATTGTTCCTTGACACGTAAAATGAAAACTAAAAGGGTAAAGTGACAGATCAGACCAGACCTAATTTTAGGCTGGCCAGACTACTATTTATAAAGGAGGCCATCGCCTCATTTGTACACACACACAGACTAGATTTGTATATAAGAAGAGGAAAGTGTGCAAGTCAAAGAGGGAGATGTTATTGTAGCTAGGAGGTGACATTGTGGAAGTTCTTGGTTTATCTCTTGGGTATCTCTTGGTTAAGTGGTGTGCTACTCTTCCCTAGTCAAGGGTTAGAGAAGGATCTTCTATTTTGTTAGTTCTCTCTTGGAGAGAGGCATTGTTCTTGGTTAGTGAATCTATATTGAGGAAGTTTTCTGGGTTTTTCCCCCTAAATGGTTTTCCTAGGATAAATCTTTTGTATGTTGTGGACGTTATTCTTTCAGTGATCCTTTATATGTATTTATTGTGCTAATGGCTAAAACTAAAAGAAAACTAATATAATTAATTGCGTAAGACGTAAAAATCAACATGGTATTAGAACGGGTCTGAAAGAAGTTGTTTTCATAGCATAGAAGAACTCTCTAAAGAATCTAAAGGAATAGTAAGACTCTCCTAACCCTAGTGCACCTTTTCCCTGGAACAATTTTCAGTTTTGGACAAATGTCATAAATTAGGGTTTCTGCATACTAGGGTTTCTACATAAACCCTAAAATGTGACATCATCCACCTTGATGGAGGACATTGGTAAAAGTAAGACCATCTAGAAGCTCTCCCTAGGAGGGTGCATCTAGTCCCTGGATCAGAATTCTGAAATTTGAAGTTTAAGAAATTAGGGTTTCCTCATAAAACCCTAGGTTTGCAGTACCAGTACCAGTTGCAGTTGCAGTTGCGGTACCAGTTGCATTTGCAGTACCAGTTGTAGTTAAAGTACAAGTTGCAGTTGCATTTGAAGTTGTAGTTGTAGTACCAAATGCAATTGGAGTTAGAGTTGCAGTTGCAGTTGTAGTTGCAGTACGAGTTGTAGTTGCAGTATCAGTTGCAACTGCAATGCCAGTTCCTTTGTTCCATCTCCTTCATGCCATTTGTTGTGCCAGTTGCAACACCAATTCCAGTGCCAACACCATTTGTAGTGAAATTTTTTGTGAAGTGTTGGGACTGATTTTTTATTGTCCTAGTGTGCCTTACCCTAGCAAATCTCCAACTACCTTTAGATTACAAGTTGGAGCAACTTTGAAGTTTTAAAGGTTCGTTATTGCTTGCGTTGTTGTCGGATGGTGCCACTACCTATCCATACTATCAGAGGTATGTACTTACATATATTTAAACTATATCATTATCTTAAGGATATTTGTAGGATAAGGGATCTTTTGTCCAAACAATAATCGTAGATCCAAAAGGATCTCATATCCAACACATTCAGAGGAACAATGCACCCCAGGTTTGATTATTTTGATATTCCTCTATTTTTTATGGCATTATTGTGATCTTATGATCATCTAGGTTGTATTTTGATCTGTTGAAGTGATGACTATCATATTGATCATTGGTCAAAATTAAAGTCAAAGTATTAGATTGATTAAGGTTGAGATTATAAATTTTATTCTCTAACTCGGATTTTTGTCAAGAAATCATATTATCTTAGTACAAAGGATAGGTGGAAGAAAATAGTTGTCATCTTGGTGAAGGAGACTCAGAAGAAAAACAACACACTCATTCTTGAGGACAAGACTCTAGGTTCCGGGTTTGATTGATTAAATTGATAAGATTCAAATTTGCACATATCAAGTTTGATAACTGCAAAACACTATAGTCATGATAGCAATATTTGAAAAGTTTTATTATTGAATACTTGGTAGCATGTGAGAACTATTGAGATAAATTCTTATTTTAATTATTTACTAGATATAACTAACATATCATCTAGTAGAAACTTCTTGTTTTGTTTCCAGTTACCATGAAAGAATGGTTGATCACAACACTAGAAGAGTGTTGCTCTCATTTCTTATTATTGTATTTCTAACTTTTGGATCTTGTTTTAGGCAGGTCACAAGTGATAGCTCTGAAGGAGCTACTGTGACGATTGTTCTCTCTATTTTTGTATTATTATTATAAAGAGTATTATTCTTGTATACTATTTCTCCCTTTTTGTTCTTGTTCCGGGTAGGTCACAGTTGATAACCCTGAGGGAGCTATAGTGATGGTTGAAGGAGGAAAGATATTAGATGAGACATGGAGCAGACTATCCAAGTTGTATACATGATCATATACATCCATGTACCGAAGAAGAATAAGAAGCTACTTTTTCTAGATACATAACATCTCATATGGAGACAGTTCATGAGGAGCAAAAGGATCCAAAGATGAAAAAAAAATCCCTCTAGTGCATTTGATCACTCTTCAGATCATCAAGAAGAGTTAGTAGAGCAAGAAGGGTCTACCTAGAATCAATGCAGTAACCAAGAAGAAACCATCATGGTCCCGTGAGTCCTAGGGATGATTTTAGGGGCTAAATTTCGCTCATGGGATAATTTTCCATGGATTTTCCCAAAAAAAGATTCGCTATTCTAAAAATGATTCGCCCAAATTCTAAAGGATAAAATTATTTTACCTTAGAAATCGCCAAAATTTTATACAAACTAAATGAAATCCTTATAAATTTGAATATTTTTACAAAAATATCGCCAAACATTTTATAGTTAGCATATGAAGGATTAGTAAGATTCACCAAGGTTTCTACATTTTAAAATAAATTTTCATCCTTAAAATCATCCCTGATCGTGACACTTAGCAGGATGCAAAGCCATATAGCATTGATGGGCCATATCATGAGGAGCAAATGGATCTACTAGTGGTGAGGCATGCGGCCCCACCAAGTACCATATCAAAAGGAGATAGAGTTCAGAGTGAGTCAACCCTAACGATCTAGTAAGGAGGAGCATCCTCCCCAAGACCATTCATAGAGATGTACAAAGCCTGATTTGTGTCCAGAGGATTCTCCTAGCAAGAGGGAGAAGACTATGACGAGACACTTGCTCCAGTAATCATAGGAAGTATAAAGAGGTCGATGCAGTATGAGATTCATAGGGATCAAATGAATATGTTACTGTGATATAGTAGAGGAGCTAATCAGAGTTCAACTACTACAGTGAGAATGAAGAAGTCATTCTCAGTTTCAGAAAAAGAAATTGTAGGTGCAGAGTCCCAATTCCAAAAGGAACAAGTTGCAGAGAGAGTAGAAGATATACTCTTAGACAATGAGACATATAGTGTTTTTTGAAAATCACATAGATCCAACACATGATTGAGTTGTAGCTGAGCAAGTGTACCATTTTGGTACAATTTGATGTGAAAATTTGGTTCATTGATATATTTGACGAACATAAGGACATATATATTTTTTGCGGTGAACACTTTAAGTCAGTACATGATTGATCCTAGAAATGTTCACCTGATTATGGAAAAATATCTGATGAGGTACCTAAAAGGTACAATCGATTATGGACTCAGATATATCTTGGATCGTGAGACAAGATTGCAGGGCTACATAGATTCAGATTGGGCAGGCAGTGTCAGAGACTGGAAAATTACATCCAAATGTTTCTTTAGTATAGGATCAGTTGTGATCTCATGGCTCAGTGAGAAGCATACATGCATGGAACTAAGTTCCGTAGAGGCAGAGTATGTGGCAGCATGGTCAGCTTGTGGCGATGCAGTATGGCTTCAGAAGTTGATTGCAGAATTGTTGATCTCGATTTGGAGGAAACATGTATCTTTTATGACAAACAAGGTTGCATAAAGTTGTCAGTGAACCCAGTGTTTCATGAAAAGTCCAAGCATATTGAGATCAAGTACCATTATATCCAAGATATGATGTAGAACGGAGCAATAAAGCTCCAGTATGTTCCTATCGACAAGCAATTAGCAGATGTGTTGAATAAACCTTTGTCGAGAGTGAAGTTTGAATACTTCAGAGACAAGATTGGTGTGATCTAGAGGGATTTTCCCTCATGAGAGGGAGTGATGTGTTCCCCAGTAGCCGGAAGTGATGTGTTCCCTAGTAGCAGAAAGTGATGTGTTCACCAGTAGAGGGAAGTGATGATATCCCAATAGTGGGAGATACTCTAGTGTAGGTTGGTAGCCCAATGCAAGTTGGTATGCTACCCCAACACAGGTTGGTACTCCAACGCAGGCTGTTATGCTACCCTATCATAGGTTGGTACTCCAATGCAAGATGGTATGCCACCCGAGCGCAGGTTGGTACTCTAATGCAGGATGGTATGCTACCCCAACATATGTTGGTACTCCAACATAGGCTGGTATGCTACCCAAACACAGGTTGGTACTCCAACACATGCTGGTATGCTACCCCAACATAGGTTGGTACTCCAACGCATGTTGGTATGCTACCCCAGCGTTGGTTGGTACTCCAACGCAGGTTGGTATGCTGTTATCAGACTAATCGGTAGGTGCGAACACTAACTGATCTCCCTAGATCCACCTGGATCTAGAACAAAATAGGACAGGACATGACTCTTTTCCTAAATTTTGACCATTGAATTAACTAGGAGGAAGGAACAAATAACATACCTGTATATCACTTCCTAGGGTCTCTGTTGCTCCCGCTTCGCTCCGGTGCTCTCGTGAAGTCAAGACCAAGACAACACAAACCAACCAAAGTGAAGATAGCAAAATATATTCTACAATCAACTTATGTGTATGATCAAGGAATTACACAATAAAGTGGAAATAGCTTTATGGGAAAGGGACATGCCACTGTATCATATTAATGGAAAGTAAAGATTACAACCTGATAGCCTTGATGTCGCAAGCTTCCTTTCGATGGCTCTTGGCT
>ML784395.1:161971-184943 GCA_009831015.1 Picea engelmannii
CAATTCTCCAATGAATCTTGCTTAACCTTTTCCATGAGAATTCCCTCAATATATAGGAGAGAATGAGATAGTTACTTGGATAAGAATGATACCAAAATATCAGGGAATCCAGTACAAGGATAACCATTCGAATGCCAACCCATCCTTCTAGAATATTCCCTTCTAGAAACATCGAGAATTCATCTTTTTCCATGATTTAGGAAGAGTTTGCACCCTATATATTCAACACAGTGCGAGAAGTTTGCACCCTGGCTTAAAGCAGCCTGCGAGAATGGGTCATTCTCGCACCCAAATGTATTAGCAGCCTGCGAACCTTCTTCAAAAATGAGTTTTCTGGGAAGAGATGAAAGTAACTTTTCTCAGGATAAAGTTCTTATGAAGAGCCTGAGTACACCATCATCAATACATCATCATGACGACCAAATCATGGGTAACATATTCTACCCCAGCACAGGTTGGTCTGCTACTCCAACGTAGGCTGGTATATTAACCCAAAAAAGGTTTTTATGCTACTCCAACATAGGCTCGTACGCTACTCCAATGAAAGTGCAGAACTTCTTGTGATATATAGCTCTATGATTGACAACAAGACAATGACCAAGTATGTAGAAGCGCATAAGCAGTGATGATGATCGTAACAAGAAAAATACCTTCCTTGCTAAGAGGGAGTGTTGAAGATTGAGTATATTCAAAATATATCCTTATTGTATTTGACCAATACAAACCCTAAATAATATTATTATATTATATTTGTTAAGATGACCATGTTGTGCCTTTGTAAAAGTCATCCTTATTGTGCCTTGACAAGTAAAATGAAAAATAAAAGGGTAAAGTGACAGGTCGGCCCAGACCTAATTTTAGGCTGGACAGACTACTATTTATAAAGGATACCAGTGCCTCATTTATACACACACACACTAGCTCTACAACTAAGAAGAGGAAAGTGCGCAAGTCTCAGAGGGAGATGCTACCGCAGCTAGTAGGTGACATTGTGGAAGTTATTGGTTCATCTCTTGGGTATGTCTTGGTTAAGTGGTGCACTACTCTTCCCTAGTCAAGGGTTAGAGGAGGATCTTCTACTTTGTTAGTTCTCTCTTGGAGAGAGGCATTATTCTTGGTTAGTGAATATATATTGAGGAATTTTGTTGGGTTTTTTCCCCTAGAGGGTTTTCCCAGGATAAATCTTGTGTATGTTGTGGATGTTACTCTTTCAGTGATACTTTATATGCAGTTATTGTGCTAATGGTTAAAAGTAGAATAACACTAATCTAATTAATTGCTTGACGTAAAATTCAACAAAGGAAACACAATCCCTCCCAAGTGGAGTGACTTGGCTCCTTGAGGGAGCTCGCCCTCTTTGTCTACCTCAGAACCATAGATCTCTTCTTTATCTCCTTTTCTTCCAACTTTCCTTCTTGGTTGTATGCTCTTGTGCCTTTATAGGAGTTGAACCATGCCATCTGTCGCATCACTTTTCCCATGGGTGAGCCAAACCATTGGTTCACTGAGTCATGCCCCTTTGTAAGGTTGGGCCAACTCCTCATGTAGTAGCGTTTGGGGGGCTTGCCCAACCGACCCACTAAATTCCTCATTCTATCATCTAGCCGACCCACCGATATTTCTAATCGACTCATCCTCTTATGGCCCCCCCCTTCCCTTAGATGATTTGGGTCAACTCTACTTGGTGTGCCCCCCATGCCTTAGTCGATTTTCTTTCATTGTGGTGTGCCCGAGTCTTTTCCTCAACCCTTCATCAAATCATTTTTTCTTTGACTTGTAATGTAATCCATCTTGAGTGGAGCCACCCCTTGGCGTGTTGCCCCCCCAAGGAACCTCAACTCTCCCCATATATCTATAATTTGTTTCTTCACATGCATCGAGCATCATGCATTCTTGATTTCCTCTGTTTCGGTCTGTGGTGGAAGTGTGCATGCACGAGCTTGGCGCCACAGGCCTTACGCTACCCATAAAAAATGGAATTGAATGTATGAAGATAAGTTTAGTCATCCTTGTTAATAAATATTCACTTAAAACATTAAAAACATGCCAAAGCACTTCATACAATACAAGGGCCAAATGGGATTCAACTTAAAATTAATTTTAATCACTTTTCTTCACTAAGAAAACCCTTAAAAGAATGTTCAACCCAAATAGAATAAAACATGCATAAATAATAAAGTGGCTATGTTATCTGATAGATCCAATGATTATGATTCCATCGTGATTAATGGTCTAAACTCATTTTGGGCTTAAAGATGCGCAATAATTACAAGAGTTCTTATCATTCGAAAAATCCAACGATCCCTATTACTCCTAATTGAATGGATACATATAAATTTAGGCTTAGATATGCACTACGATCACAATATTCCTTCACTTCCAAATTCATCTATTGATGACACATGTCCATAATACCCATGGGAAAACATGTTATACATAGATCGAGACAATAAATGATTGGTTTGACATCATGTCCCATTCATTTCAACATGAATTATAGAATTCCAAATTGATTTCAAATCTTCACTGTGTGAATTTTGTAAATTCATCACGACAGAGTTTCATTTGTATCACGTTTGGGGAAAATGGTTAATTTCATAGTGAAATTCCCAAATTATAGCTGACACCTGTACGCAATTTGACAAAGGGATGACAAATTGATTATCACAGGGTCGATTTTGGCCATGGGAAGCTAAGTTCAGAGCTTCCATGGTGGTAAAAAATGAAAATAATGTTTTTGGCTAAAAAATTAAATTTAAGAAAAATTATAATTTTTGAAAATTTTGAAAATTTCGTATAGATAATGACGTGGATCGTACCCATGACATGCACTGACAAGGTCCATGGTGGCAGAAGGCAGGGTTCATGGAATAGAGTTTGATGGATCATCGACCAAGATCATGTTTTATTTTGAGATTGACGACCTAGATTCATCCTAGATTGGCAAAAAAATTCTAATTTTTCAGAGTTCGACGAATTTTGACAAAGTTTGAATAAAAACTTAGAAGAAAATCGTCACTCGTCGATGGATCTTTTTGGAGTTCGACGAATTTTGGTGAAGTTCCAAAAAAAGTTAAAAAAAAATCACCCATTGTTGATGGAGTTCGAAGTTTTACAAAGTTTGGGAAGTTTGGGGAATCAATGACCTAGATCACATTCGATTTTTCGATCAACAATCGAGATTCTAGAGGTTTGGAGAATCAACGACTGAGATTTATTTTGATCTTGAGATCAACGGTCAAAATCCATTGTGGGGTTGATCAATTTTTTTTTAAGTCAATGAGTTCAATAATGTGAAATGAATTCCACCAATAGCCGATGGAAGTTTTTGGACTTTGGTGAAATTTGGTGAAGTGGGAACAAAACGTAGTTCAAAGGAAATTGTTGATTGTTGATGGTGTGATCAAAGTTCAGCAAAATTATACAAAGTATGGTTCTTTTTTAAATTTTTTATCGTCGATGGAGAAATCGAAATTAAAAAAAGTAAGGAACTCGTTGATGCAAAGAAAATCATCGATCGTTGATGCAAAGAAAATTGTTGATCATCGATGTAAATTAAATTGTCAATTGTCGATGGAAGAAATAAATCGATCATCGATGAAGAGAAAGGAGGATGATGACATGGTTGAATCAGGGGATGAAATATGGATATCAATAGCTACATGCCATACTATGGAAACCATATTTTCATGTCAACAAAAATAGACAATTTACAAAAAAAAGAAAAAAGGATTGGAGCCAAAAATTGTTTTGGCCATAACAGGAGCGATTCAACTCAGAATTAGATGAAATTTCAGGGGTATGTCAGTAGTGATGAGGGATAAAAGAATTCTAATGTGGTCATTACCTAATTTTGCTTAAATTTTTTTGAAAAACATGAATTAATGATTTTTAAATATCTTGGTTGTGCTCAGTAATCGGGGGTCGGATGAAGGCAAAATTTTTAAAGGAATCTCAAAAAGCAGGGATGAAGATACCCATTTGGGCTCCTGGAAAAATTCAAAAGGGGTTGGTGTGAAGATTCTCAAACAAGAAAAAATCCTCTATTCCTGAGTGTGTTTGACAAATTTTTGAAATCTTTAGGGGAGGAAAAGGGACCTCATATCGCCAATCCATAGAATTTTACAATTTATTTTCTCATAAATCCTGACAACTTTTTATTGAGGGAGATTTTTCCAGTTTCGCTCCATTTACGATGTAACATCCCCAGTTTTAATCCCCGAAAATTATAATGTAATTGTATAAATGTGGTTTAGGCTAGTGAGTCGATGCATTGGGGAAAAGAGTCTGTATGGATTTAATGTAGTTGGGGGTCGAATTGTATATTACATACATTTAAAAAATTAATAAAAAATAGTAATTGTTGGCTGCGATATGAGAGGGACAAAAACGATGGGGCACTATGTTAGAAAAATAGGATCGCGGAGCAATAAAATAAAAACAAATGCGGAAATAAAACACAGAAGATACACAATATAATAGAGATACAGATATACGAGGTTCACCCAGTGTGGGCTACTTCCACCAGAGAAATTTCCAAGTCCTTCCTTTTTATTATCCATCAAATAAGGCGATACAACCCACAACACACCTGCTGTAACTTCCTCTTCTTTCTTTCATAGTCTCCTCTCATAGAATACGATATTCGCAATAATTCATAGCCGCAATAGATTTCCCTCATAAAAGAGGGCTTCCTTCTAGTGAAAAAACCCTAACATAACTTCTATCGTCAGATTTGCGACCTTATAATGAATGGTCCAGATTTACTATGAAATTACAATATACATTTACAAGGAAAATTTTCCTTAGGGGGCTTCGCCCCTAAACCCCTATTGGGGAACGTTGTCCCCGAACCCCTGTCGGGGACCCGCATGCCACGGACCCCCTATTATTCAGGGGGATGAGGCCCCCGGACCTCACAGGGGGGGAAACCCCCCCTGCAACCCCATCGTGTGGAGGGGTGTACAGTCTTCATGGGATATAAACATGGCTACAAACAAAGACCTATGAAACAGGAAGATAATCATGCTCCACAACCAACACACTATGATTCCACAAGAGAGAGGGGTCCAAGGGGGAATATTCATGGGTATTAATCCAACCCACATTCCTGAAATTATTATCATTGTGTATAACCTTTTATTTGTTGTTGAGTGTTCCCAAAGCCAATCATTAAACTCATGTAAGAGGGTGAGTGTAAGGAGTCACATCCCATAGTTATTGGGAGCATGGGGTTGAAGTACAATCATATTTGGGAAGAGTGAGAGTCAAGCAAGCAAGGGAAAAAGAAGAAAACCCCCAAGTACTTCCCCACTTCGTGGATGGTAAACTGTGATCCCTGATTACATTCAGGCCTAACCCCGAGGGGAAACAAGAGATTCTAACCCATGACCTCCTCTGTTGGGGATAACTTCACATATGGCTCAAAACCACTTGAACTAACCCTTGGGGCTAAGGGTTTAGTATGTTAATCACATTTTTTAATGATGAACAAACATGTTTTATCATGCAAGGAAGTGAATGGTTGAAATCTCAACCTTTGATTTATTATGACGACGAGGAATATTTAGAGCATATGAAATCATGTCCATATAAACCACATCTGTAAATTCAATAGATGTACACCTTTCGACATAATAATTAATAAAGTTTTATGGGAAATTCAATAAAATTGAGAACTATTTTATACATATGCTTATGCATTATAATGTCTTGTGAATATATTTTTTTAAGTTATTATCTTTGTGAAATCATGCACATTTTCCATCTTGAACTTGATGATATTGCTATTATTATTATTGAGTCCTCTCTCAGGCTGGATTCTTGTAAATACAAAATAGACGTTCTTTTTGAATTTGAACTCATATCTCAATTCATTTAATATAAATTGTTGCAGGAAATTCCAATGGATATATGGTTATTATAATAATATGAAATCTATTTCCAAAATGAAAAAAACTTTTCATAATTTTTAGGAAGAATGATAACAATTAGATAACATAAAGAGTTTATTTCATGGAATTCTCAAGATTTGATTATTTTTCTATTGCAAATTCTTAGTTAAGTAGAGGAAAATTTTAAGTATAAAAACATGGAAATTAATCTATGAATAAAATTAAACCCCTAAAATCCCCTTACTAAGTTTCTATTCTCAACCCTAAAATTCAACATTACAATACTCCTCACACCATTTACAATGCTCCTCATACCATTGGCATTGTTTCTAAGAAATGTTCTCACTGGACAAATTTGGAAGAAGAATTGGCTCTTCATGAGGTCATATGTACCTCATTTAAAATTAATTATAATTCATAATTGTGCAGAGCTTGTGGGAGGTCACACATAGGCCACATGCTGCTGTATGGTGGCAGTACAGGTCATATGCTACAATTTACTAGATCTTAGTCAAATTTCTTCAAATTTCTTCTGAAAACATAGATCTCTATACAAAATAGAGTAACATAAAACATACTTTAACTTCCACATACTACTTGTAATTAAATAACAGAGGCAGAACCAAACTATGAGCAGAGCTCACTTGATTGCATTATTGAACCCAACCATTACATTTAAATAGCACAAAAAACCTTGAACTGACCTCCTACAAAGGTGGATCTGAAACCACCAGCAAACCCTAATTTGGACAAGCACACAACAACCCACAACCACTTAGTTACGTAAATCTTAACTAAGTATCCTAATTTCTACATTATTCCAACACTCCCCCTTAATGGAGAAATGGATTTTCTACCACACCTAGCAACTCTCTGCAAATTTCAACTTTTGCCTTTCCCAGAGGCTTAGTGAAAATATCAACCATATTTTCATCTGTGTTACAATAGATTAAGTCAATCTCTTTTGATTATATCTTTTCTCGGACAAAATGATGTTGAATTTCAATGTGCTTAGTTCTGGCATGATACATAGGGTTATTAGCAAGTTTGATGGAACTTTGATTATCACAATTGATAACTGTGGGTGCCTTTTGTTCTTCTCCCATGTCTTCAAGAATTCTCCTCATCCAGACAGTTTCACATGTAGTACTACACAAGGCTTTGTACTTGGCTTCAGTTGTAGACAAAGAAATAGTTGGTTGTTTCTTACTGCTCCATGATATGACCCCTGAACCAATTCTAAAGGCATAACCTGTGGTTGACTTTCTGTCACTAAGATTTCTAGCCCAGTCAGAATCAAAATATCCTACCAACGTAACATCAAATTCATCAGTATATTTAATACCAAAATCAATAGTTCCTTTCAAATAATGAAGGACTCTTTTTGCTACTTTCCAGTGACTCTCATGCGGCTTAGCCATGAACTGACTAAGGATGCTGACTGAGTAGGCAATATCTGGCCTGGTTGTGGTGAGATAATTTAGACTTCCCACTAGTTGTCGATATAGAGTTCCATCCAATTCTTTGGTCTCATCATCACTACAGAGATTAACATTCTGTTCTAATGGAGTAGGCATCACCTTACATCCATTCATATCAAATCTCTGAAGCAATTCCTTGGTATATTTGCTTTGTGTAACCAGTGTCACACCATTTTCTTTCCATACTTCAAGACCCAGACAATAATGTAGTTCTCCAAGATCCTTCATTTCAAAAACTTGTGATAACTGCTTTTTGATTTCATCAATTAGCTTAGAATCATTTCCTGTTATGATTAGATCATCAACATAGAGAGAAATCAAAACAATATGTTCTTTTTCATCTTTCTTAATATAGAGATTTGGATCATTCTTACTCTTCACAAATCCTTTTTGCAGAAAGAAATTGTCTATCTTGTCATACCATGACCTGGGTGCCTGTTTTAATCCATATAGAGCCTTTTTCAATTTACAGACCAAATGTTCTTGTCCCTGTTTAACAAATCCTTCAGGTTGTACAAGATATACTTCCTCCTTTAATTCTCCATTCAGAAAATCAGACTTCACATCTAACTGATGTAGGTTCCATTTAGGTTTTGTAGCTAATTCAATCATCAATCTAATGGTGTTTAACTTAGCTACAGGTGCAAAAGTATCTACATAATCAATTCCCTCTTTTTTTGAATACCCTTTTGCAACCAATATTGCTTTATGTTTATCTATACTACCATAAGCATTAAATTTGGATTTAAATAACCATTTTCATCCAATTGGAACTTTGTTTTCAGGTAACTCTGTTAATTCCCATGTTTCATTCTTCATTATTGAATCATATTCTTCTTTCATTGCATCCATCCAAACTTTGTGTTCTTTAGCTTGTTGATAATTTGCAGGTTCTATAGTGTTCATTACTCGAGTCATCAAAGCATAATCTTTGTACCTGATAGGTGTATGAATTTGACGAGATGTCCTTCTTGGAGTCTTGGTGCTGGCATCTCTTCTTCTACTTTAAGGTGTAGTTCTTTCAACCTTTTCTTGATCTTGACCCTGTACTTGTTCCTGTTCCTCCTCTTGATCCTCTTTCTGTACATGTGTTACATCTGCATCTTCTACAATATAGTAATGAGGAATGTGCCATTCACTATGACTATCTACGTTATAACCTGTATCTTCATGAAATAATACATCTCTGCTTGGAAAGACTTTATGCATGTTAGGATCAAACATCTTATATGCTTTATGCTCATCATAGTAAACAAGAAAAATACACTTGATGGATTTTGCATCAAACTTTCTCCTATCCTCTTTCGGAATGTGAGCAAAAGCTTTACTTCCAAATATTCTTAGATGATTCACAATAGGCTTATAACCATAAAAGGCTTCAAATGGAGTTTTATGATATAAGCTTTTAGTAGGACTTCTATTTTTCAGATAAACAACAGTTCTAATAGTTTCAGCCCAAAAACCATTAGTGAGATTTTTACCTTGAAGCATACTTCGTGCACATTCAACCAAGGTTTTGTTTTTCCTTTCTGCCACTCCATTTTGCTGAGGAGTGTGTGGTACCATGAACTGTTGTAGAATTCCATTTTCTTTGCAGCATTTGACGAAAGCCCCAGATCTGTACTCTCCCCCTTCGCCTGATCTGAGAATTTTGATGTACCTACCAGTTTGCTTTTCAACCAAATTTTTAAACTCCTTAAAATATTCAAAAACATCAATTTTCTTTCTCATGAAATACACCCATGTGTATTTAGTGCAATCATCAATGAAAATAAGAAAATAATATGCTCCTCTAATAGACCTTGTCTGCATGGGACCACAAACATCTGTGTGCACAAGTTCAAGTATATCCCTCTTTCTTCTATCTTCGTGAGAAGGAAACTCTTCTCTGTGTTGCTTTCCCAAAGCACACCCATTACATGCACTATGTTCATTCTTTAATAGTGGAATTCCTTCCACCATGCCTTGTTTCTGAAGAAGCAACAAATCATTATAGTTTAGATGTCCATACCTTTGATGCCACAATACCTCTGTTGGCATCATTGTTGAAGCCAAGGCTTGATGTCCTTTCATCGTCACATCGAGCTTGTATAGCCCTCCAACTTTGACTCCTGTAGAAACTACTTTATAATGGTCTTTTACATCCTTCACAAGACAATGTGATTTTACAAAATCTACGTTCATGTCTTGATCTGCTATGGTGGAAACATAAATTAAATTTTTCTTTATACCAGGTACATGCATTACATTATGTATTTGTTTAACACTACCATTTGGTAATGTAATAGAGATATCCTCATAACCTTTGATTTGATGTGACCGTTCATCACAAAGATCAATGTTAGCACCATCATTAGTCTCACAATAACTGTCAAACCAGTTTCTATTACAAGACATGTGGATCGATGCACCAAAATTTACATACCATGCATGCACATCATCTATCTCAGCTGACAAAGCAACATCTGATATAAATAATTTGTGGAATTTATCATTACCATTATCACCCCTTTCAGCAAAATTACTATTCTACCTTGAATTTCTATATTTGTTCTCATGTTTATGCATATACCAACAATCCTTAGCATGATGTCCAGCTTTTCCACAATTAAAACATGTATCACTCTTTCTCTGATTTGTATGAGACCGAGGAGATGTCATACCTTTATGTCCTTTTGCATATAGAGGTTTTCTTCCTTTGTTGCATTCCCAAGGCTTTCCTTTGTGGTGTTCCCAAGGATTTCCTTTACCCTTTGCCATCAATGTTGAATCTGAATGTGGAGGCTTTCCGGTGAGATGGCTTCTACATTCCTCCTCTTGTAGAAGAATACCTACAAGTTCTTCAAATGTCGGAGCATTCTCTCAGGCTGCAATACCTATTATGAACATTTGGTAGTCTTCTAGCATGCCATTTAATGTGACAATTACTAGATCAGTGGGTGAGACCTTTTCTCCTATGTCACCCAGTTTATCTTTTAAATCTTTGATTCTTGAAATGAAATTAGTAACATTTTCATTTTCCTCCATTTTGATTGAGAGTAATTTGCTTTTTAAAAACAAAACTTGGTTTGTATTAGCAGTTTGGTACAAACCTTTCAAGATGTCCCATGTCTCCTTAGATGTTTTGCAATCTCTTATATGCGGAATTATATTGTCTTTTACAGACATTCTGAGGAAAACTTTAGCTTTGTTTTCTCTCTTCTCCCAATCTTGGGCAGCAATAACAGGTTTTGCCTCATCTCCCGAGATAATAGCCCAAACCCCGGATGCTTCCAGCACTGTTTGCATCTTAAATTTCCAATTTACATAATTGGATCCATCTAATTTATTTGATTCATTTATGTATGAATCAATTAAAGAATTTGCCATTTTAAATTATTTAAAAGAAACTCAGAAATTACCTTTATGCTGCCACCACCAAGCCGTCTCCTGCCAACAGCAATGCAACAACTTCCTCGGCTGATCCCAGAACGCAGCTCAAGTCAAATATCAACCGACCCGTTTGAGAAGCAATATCCCACGCGCATCAACATTGACCTCCGTCAGGACCCGAGCACAGATTAGGTAAAATTGACTCTATGATGTGCACATAGTCGGCTCCATCGCCATACCGCACATACTCGTCAAAACACCTTCAAGGGACAGCTCCACGCAACTAATCGGTGGATATTTAATAGGCTTCAATGGCCCTTCACACGGGCTCACACGCATTCACAAAAAGGCAGTGGCGCGGCTGTCCTACTCTGGTAAGTTACCTTGCTTTTCCCTTCACTGAAGCTCTCGATGTCTTCAATCCACGCCTTGTGTCGCTCCTCCTCGTCGCCGCTCAATGCCAGAACTTTGATGTCGTGCTTCTCGAACTCGGACATCAGCGTGTGTTACACAACATACAGCGATCTGCCTCCTTTCTGATTTCCTCGATGCCCTCAGTCTCCTTTCTAATGTGCACGAAGACGCAACATGGCTCTTTTCTCCTGACGCACCACGGACCTATTGCAATCTGGCATCCTTGAGTGATGGAGGTTTTGGACGAGCAGCAGTTGTAGCAAACGAAGTCTCCACGTAGCAACTTCACGGTCTTTCCACTGCAAACAACGATCTATGCCTTAGGCACAATACAACTGCCCCTTCACAGCTCCTGGTAACCATTGCCTTTGTGCAGGTAGACGCCCCTCCACGATGTGTCCTTCACAGCGAACAACGAACGGCTCCTTTATGTTGACGCACAGGTCAACCGACGGTTCTTCAAACACTAGACACAACGATCCACTCCTCGTATTCGTAGCAGATGGCTCTCCTCTACGCAACAACTCACAATCGCTCAACCTGGCTCTGATACCAAATTAAATAACAGAGGCAGAACCAAACTGTGAGCAGAGCTCACTTGATTGCATTATTGAACCCAACCATTACATTTAAATAGCACAAAAAACCTTGAACTGACCTCCTACAAAGGTGGATCTGAAACCACCAACAAACCCTAATTTGAACAAACACACAACAACCCACAACCACTTAGTTACGTAAATCTTAACTAAGTATCCTAATTTCTACATTATTCCAACACTTGTGTTGGTGAAGTGAGTGAACCATGCATCCATTGTTTACATATCAACTTCACGCCTAAAACAATATTCTAATTTCACGTAAAACAAATCATACTTACTCAAACATTGCGCTAACTTCACATACAAACACTGTGTTCAATAGATTCAGATCAATGACCGAATCTACAATCGGCTTATAGAATTTATAATATCTGTATATATGTTTTTAATATATTAATAATACCTTTAACCTCTTCGTACTAGATAATACATTTCACTTGTATTTTTAAATATTATATTGCTTCTCTTTTTTAAAATATTAAATCCATATATGAATTACCGTAAAATCATACTGCATACTTAGTGGTATAATATTGCTTGCTGAGTGAAACCATGAAATAGATTATAGAAAAATTGTAGAAGATGAGGAAAAAAGAAAAATTCACCGCGAAAAGAATGGAATGAAAATACAATGTATACTTATACTTACAAATTTCACCACCTAAGTGACGTTAGTATCAACGCTCAATTTCAGTTTCCAGGATTTAAATGTTTAGTTTTTGTTTTCTCTAATTTTGCAATGCATATATAAAGGCATTTCCATTTAATTATTTATTATGGATGAACAATGATTAAATTGGAATAGTCAATTTTGATTTCGATTTCAATTTCAATGAGAAGAGCATATATTAATTCTATTTTTTCAAGAAAAAAAAAATTGTATTTTGATTTACAAGATTAAATTAAATACATCTTTTATTTAAAAAAAATTGCCAAATAAAATATATTATTATTGTAAACCTTTACAATCTTTAAAAAATAAACAACAACTCGATGAAAAATTGTAAAGGCCCCTCAACGAGGGATCAAAATATGATAAGGTTGAAGATATGGAAACCCTAGTGTTTAAAACAATGCTACATTTCATATGTAGAGATGCCTTTCCTTGTTTGTTTGTTTGATTAGATTAGATCAACCTCACTAGTTCCTCTAACCCTAATGGCCCAACATTTGCTTGTAGTCGCACATATAGATATGGCTTAAAGATAAGTTCAAATCACTATCAAAATAAAATTTATTTGAAGAAATTAGAATAAGACCCAGTTGCAACTACTTTACATAGCCTAGCCAATGTTTGTTTGTCTCAAATTTGTTGCATCTCTTAGGCACTTGCAAAAGATCAGATTACTTGAACACAACTTTCTCTTCTAACTCTTAGATTTGATGCTTTTAAAGCGAAAAAATGATGAATTTAGTCTTACAATTAGTTTTGTTTATGTTTGGGCAATTGTCTTTGTTTGGTCCTAAATCCATAAAGACTAGCTTCCTTCTATTGCATGTTCATTAATATATTTATGAGGTTTAATACAATCTATGGCAAAGGCTATGTTACTTTCTGACACACTTTACACTTTCCTTTTCCTCTATAATTGTTATGTCATTTTTTTATTTGTTTGGATGAATAGGCCAAGCACCAACAAGCCATTGATGCTACTCATTAATCATTAACAAGACAAATACAAAGCACAACACAAAAGGAAGAAACATCATTCATGGTTTAAATCTTGGATTCTTTTCAATTGTTTTATGAATTCTATAAAGGTTGGAATTAAAAGAGAAACATGGAATGCACTTACATACTTCTTCTCATAGCGGGTAGTTTTCTTGTGCTCGACATCTAAGTTTGGGATCTACTTCAAATAACACTCCTATCAACGCTCTTCATATTTCAATAGCCCATGACTATTTCCCTCCTCAATTTTGAACTATAATAAGCTAGTTGCTTGATATCAATGAAAATTGCATGGACCATTTCCCCTCCTTAATTTTGAACTACAATAAGGTGGTTGCTTGATCAATGAAAATTGTAGTGACATGACAATTTGATTTATAGCTTAGCTTATTCCTACAATTCAATATTTACATCCCCAGTTGTGAATTTCCTGTAACCAAGATGATTCATGGGTGGAATATAGTATGTAGTGTTAATCCTTTTCTGCAACTAAACTAAGAATGCCCCGTAGCGATATCGAGATTTTTGAATTAGGAAATGAACTTTTATACAAAACTTGAGGAAAATGATACAAAAGCAATATTGAATTAATTGGAACAGACTGGTAATTATTTTTATCTAATCTTGATCTCGATTGGAATTAAATGGAATCAAATAACCTTCCTTGTCTACGATCACACCCCTATCTAGGCTGCACTAAATTAACTCTCTTTACCTACTTCATTCAACACTAATTAAATATATTTACAATCACATGAAAAATTGTGGATGTATTAGTCATGGAAGATGCATAGGGGTAGTTTGAATTATAACTCTTTTTATGAATTTTTAATATACATCTTACACTTCTTCCAAAATATGTAAAATTGAAAATGAACCTTTTCTTTTATGTGTATATTTTTAATAGTACTTCTGAGATTGCCAAGTGTTGAAATAATGTAACTGCGAAGAGCATTCTTATTATTAGTTTTATTATTGGATTAAATCCCCATTGAGGCTTAATCATGTCATTATTATTATTTTTGTTATTGGATTAATCCCCATTGAGGATTAACCATGTTGGTAATTGTATAAGGACCAAATCCCCTTTTGCAGATTGGTCATCCGACAATTACAAAGGACAGAATAAGAAGTCAGCCCCAACAGTTATTATGGAAGACCCAGAATTAATTAAAGGTGGGTTTAACCGCCAAGAGTGAGAGGTCAGCCCTGCCAGTTGTGACCTTTCACACGTGACAGTCTTGTATAAATAAGAGGCTAGCGCCTCACTTCAAACACACAACTCACTTGCTCATTATCTTATGAGGCAAGCTGCAATTACCAGTTGGAGAGAGGAGAAGAAGAGCGGCACATCTCTTGGGGAGGACTTTCTGTATTGGTTTGAGTTATCTCTTGAACATTGTATAAGCTATTTATGATAAGGAAGTTTTTGCTGGGTTTTCTTCTCCTAGAGGGTTTCCCAGGATAAATGTTGTGTCTCTTGTGAATGTGTATTTCTCAGTGATCTTGTTCTTATTATGCTCTTATCTAATGAAATGCAAAGAACTATAATAATGGCATAAACATTAACACCAAGGAAGCTTTTGATGGACTCAATTTTAATCCTTGTGGATGAGGTTTTGTTTTTTTCAATTTTACACTAAGGATTTTGAGAAAGGAAAAATAGAAAATGCACATGCATTTTTATACGTAAAAATTAGAATAAACTTCCTTTGTCACTGCCAATAAAGCATGACAAGGTGAATCATTTGAACACCCTCTAATTTTTTACTTAATATACGATATGTTTGTTAGAACTAATGCTTATATTAGAGATTGGTTTGGATTTGTTAGATCTAGTTAGTTGTGAGAGATCTTCTCCAACTATCAAATTCTATTTATGTGTGTGTGATTGAGTGATTTCCTTATAAGTTTGTTATGTTGTTCAGGAAAAATTTATGTATAAATGTGTGTTTGGTTTAATAAAAATATACAGATCTTTGTGTGCATGTTTATTTGCTAAATTGGTATCAGAGCAGGTTGCTCTAGGTAACTCCCTCACGGGAGGACCCAAAATAAAGAATGTATTGTTGTGTGTATGTGTTTTGTTTGAGATATCACTGCTCAGATATTCGTTGACCAAACGCTTGAAGAGAAATCGATTCCTACTACATCTGCTGGTGGATATCTACAGGTGTGGAGGAGCCGTCACCAAGGAGAGGGTGCATGTAGATGTCCTTTCTGTGAAAGAGTTCCCTCGTCAATTGTTCTTGCAGGTTTTGTTGGTCGAGTTCGACGTGTCATCCTCTCATTCTGTGTTCAACCTCAAGAGTGACAACGATGGCCGGGGCGAATTCCCTTTTATTTGTGACAAGGTTGGGGTTCTAACAAGTGTTTGAGAGCCGAAAAAAAAATTTCTCAACATTTTTTCAGATTGTTGACTTATGAATCCATGTATCAAGAAGATGTTGACTTATGAATATGTGGATCCAAATTGCATGAACAATGTGAATGGATGGTTTGTATTAGTCAATGACAAATCAATTCCTTCTTCATGTTGGAAAACCATGATTGAATGAGGTCAATGAGATTTCCATGGCCAATTCTAGGAAAACATTTGGAAATTGGTCAAAAATAGGTTTGTTATCAAGAAGACAATGAAAATTCACTCTCATGCTCATGATCCCTGTGGTTTGGAAGCAAAGAGAAATGGTTGTCATTCTGAATATGGTAAGCACAAAGGTATTAAGGAAGTCTTGCTAGTTGGTGAGAGAAAACTATCGCTGTAAAGAGATTTTAAAGGAAAGGACCAACGATGTTTGAATTTGTGTTAAATATAAATTAGTGTTATTTTTTTTTGTTGTTGTAAAATTATATTATGAAGAACCAATTATAGAACAGGGTAACTTAACTTAAGTTGGTGTGTACTAAAGCCCTTCCTTGCCACAAGAACACGGTCACTAGTTTGGTTATGTCTATAGTTTGTTACAGCTTGTGGTTTTTGGAGGATGCGGCGACCCAAGAACAACAACTATTAGTTATGTGTACAATTAGTGATTATTGTAAGTTTGTAAAATGTCATTTTGTAAGATTGATTTTTTGGTACATTTCGTATCAATACTACTTTCCTAGAAAACTGGTGAATACAATGACACACTATATACTTCTACAAATGGAAGTAATATAAAATAGACTACTTTCCTAGATAACTAGTAAATACGACGACAATCCATGTATTTCAACAGATGGAAGTATGTCAATAGAATGACTATCAGTCTGGTGATTACAAATACGTCATCGATGGTCAAAAGAAATTGTATCTTCAATGGCTGAAGTGGTAGCTCAAATGAACGGGAGAAAAAAAACATAGTCTACAAAAGTTCAAAAGTGGATAGAGGTGTTAATGAAGACCAGACAAGACAAAAATCAAAATTTGAAAAAATATTTTTGTAAAATGTATTTATTTGATTTCATTATTGTTATTAGTGATGTAAGCATTAAGAGAGGGTGTTAGAATTAATGCTTACATTAGAAGTTGGTTTGGATTTGTTAAATCTAGTTAGTGTGAGATATCTTCTTCAACTAAAAAATCTTATTTATGTGTGTCTAGTTGAAAGATTTCCTTATAAATTTGTTATACTGTTCAATAAAAGTTTATGTATAAATATATGCCTTTGGTTTAATAAAAAAATACAATTATGTAGTTTACAGTTTACAATATAAAATATATGCAGTTTACAATTAATTCCAACATTGTCGGTTGGGTTTAAAAGCGTCGAGATTTTTATAAATTACCTTTTATGAATTACATTACACACAGAACTGCAAGACTGGCGCATATGAATAACAATGGATAAATGGCCAATGAAAGTGAAGGTTCTAACTTACGCAACCTATAAATAGTACAAAAGCTTGTATCAAGCTGGTTTGCCCGAGTGGTTAAGATCTTCTGCACATAAGTGCGCGTGGGTTCGAACCCCACAGCCAGCAAGTATTAAATTGTTGAAAGGTTACAGGCTATAATATTTCTTTTATAAGGATATCTAAATGTTTTCATTAGAGCGCTTTGTGCTTTGTTCAGTTAATAAGAAATAAACGATATTTAAATGTTTTCATTAGAAGGCTTTTATAAGGATATCTAAATGTTTTCATTAGAGGGCTTTGGAGGGATTTGTTTAGTTAATAAGAAATTTATAAATTACCTTTTATAAAGATATGTAAATGTTTTCCTTAGGGAGTTTTGTTCAGTAAATACAAAATTATAAATTATACAGTAAGAAAATCAAGAAAATCTTTACCATATTCAGGGGGTTTTCATTCTAGTTTTTGTTAATGCAATTTCCAGACTGTGACTTGTAGTTACATTATTGTAAATGTTTTTTTAAAGGGTTTGGTTTTCTTAATAAGAAATTTATAAATTATAAAGTAAGAAAATGTTTACGATACAATTTTTTTAATTTAATTTTTGTTAATGCAATTTTAGGAATGTGATTTGTAGTTACATTATTGTATGTAAACAATATCTAGCCATTCCAAATAACATAACGTGATCTAACCATTCCAAATAACATAACGTGTTGGTCGTAATTCACTCTTAACTATACACTATGCATTGCTATTGCCAAAATTATAATAGTGATATCACATGCCTTTAAGTAGCATTTAACTAAATAATTTTATAAATTTTATAGATGAAACCAAATACTACCCACAAATTGAATTTAAACTCTTATAAAAAAAACTTTAAAATTATAAAATTAACTTTCATATCTTGTTAGATACATTCCTTATATTTAATAACATTAATTTATTTATTTATGAAGTTTAATCCATCCATTTATATATATAAAAATATCATTTCTTTTTAGTGGGATAGCCTATTGGATATAGTTTACATACCTTTTAATTTTTAATCCACATACAATCTTACATATCTATTATCCACTTTATTTTTAATTAAAGAAAATTTTAAATTATAAATATAATAATACATATTATTGTATGTTGGAATGTGTAATAATACACAAAATTTGCATAGTTTACTTATGTTATATGTATTACATATAACATATGTTATATGTATTACATATAACATATGTTATATGTATTACATATGTATACAATCTTACATATCTATTATCCACTTTATTTTTAATTAAAGAAAATTTTAAATTATAAATATAATAATACATATTATTGTATGTTGGAATGTGTAATAATACACAAAATTTGCATAGTTTATAAGTAAACTATGTTGTTTATTCAGAGTGCGTCTCTTCAAGCTTTGGGCGAACACTTAAAAGAGATAAGTTGCTTTTTAACTGGTATCAAATTTAGTTATATTTATATATTTTAGTTGATAATCCATAATATATTTTAGCTGATGGAGTTCAGTACAAAGACCTTCATTGATTCAAGGATTATATCATAAAGTAGTTTATTTTTTTTATTTTATTTTATTTTTTTATTATATGGTTTTTTTTGATAAAATATTTTTTTCCTTTTACAAGGTTATAATGGATAATTAAGAAAATAATGTATTTAATTTTTATTTTTTTTTATGTTTTGATGAGAATGAACTGTAATGGATAATTAAGAAATTGTATTTTAAGTTTTTTTAAAATAAAGTTTTGATGAGAAGATGTATAAAAGAAAGGACATATATATATATATATATAAAAGAAAGAGATAGTAAGTAGGCAAGTACTTGATGTATTTAAAGAATGTGTATTTCATTTTATTTTGGAATAAAATATTTTTTTTTATTGTATTTTCATTAATATTATTATAATAGATTATATAAAATAAAAAAATTATTAATTTTTTTCATTAAATATTTAAAATTATTAAAAAAAATGATTATTGTAATATTACACGTTGATTTTTGAAAAATATTAAATAAGCTTAATTTTTCTATAGTTGCACATTGTAGATGATTCTTTTTGAAATGGTATTGTAACTTCAAATGCATTTGCTTAAATTGCACATTTGTAATATTAGATATCGATTTCTGAAAAAATATTAAACAAACTTAATTTTGTTATAGTTGCACATTCTCGACCTTACTTTTTGAGTTAGTGTAGGATCCTGGCCACTGTTGAACCAAATAGAAGAAATCAAAGTCGTGAGCTTGTACTCCATCCAATTTGACGGCTGCCATGAAAAAGAATGCCATGCAAAGGACACCTACAATTTTAGTCACTGATGATCTCATGAGCATGTTAAAGTCCATGGCGGTTGCTGATATCTCCCATTGCTCGATCCACCGTGCATCTACTAGGTGAATTGATGTATTTGACAACCATGTTTGTGAAGTTGTAATGGGTAAGCAAAGGAAAATTAAAAAACTGAAAAAATCAAAGGATAGAGGGAGTATATTTTCCAGAAGAATATGAATTGTTTTGAGTTGTCGCTGAGGAACTTGTACTTGATAAAAACCAGATCATTGAAGAACCCATACTTAGGAACATAATAAATTATTTGGTTCAGTAGATTTATGGCAATTTGTTAAAGATGGTTTGGTCAATTCCCATGATAAGAGAAAAGATAAAATAGCCTTATATCTTATCAGCACTCGATACAAGTATTTTGTCTCCTATTTTATATGAATTTGGTTATATAGACAATGCAAAGATGTTATGGGATATTCTAGAAATGAAATATAGTGAAAATAGTGCATCTGCTTATGAGGAAACTTTTGAAGTTGATGGTGAACCTATAGAAGGTGTTGAATCTCACTATGCTCATTTGCATGTGGATAATGATGATTTTAATGAAGAAAATGTCATTGAGGTAATGTATGATGCGTAGAACATGTCAAATGAAGATTGGTTGAAGATAAAGCAAGAAATACAATATATTGATCATTTGCTAAATGTAAGAGGACACCTGCTTTAAATAATGAATGATGAGGAGTCTGCAGCAATAGTGAATGTTGTAGAGGAAATTGAAAATCATGTGTTAGATGATGTTGTAGAGAACGTCAATACTGAAACAAAGGTTAATAGAGATGAATTATTTGAAGCTACAACAACATATCTGGGAGCACCGAAAGAAGCAGAGAATAATGAAGAAGAGCACCTAGATGAAGTGCCAAAAGATTTTGAAGAAGATTTGAAGTTCCTTGAAGAATGGCTTGAAAAGCCACAACTTAGTGGAAACTGCATAGCAGGAGAACAAGATGAAAAGAACAAAAATTGTATTGATTTAAATATTCTAATGAATGGTTTTGAGTCTACAGGTTTTGACATTTGGGAACAACAAGATGAAGTTGAAGAAGTCAAGTATTGTATTGAAGTGTCAAAATTAATAAACAAAAATGAAGTTGTTGTAGAAGAAAAATACATTGTAGTATTCACCTACAATCAAGATTTGGAATTTGTTGATGACATCATGGACGAGGAAGAAACTGGAAAAGTTAATAATTTTTTTATGCATTGGAGTCTTGAAGAGATCAGATTTTACTAAGAGTTAATGTTGCAGTAAATTGATGATCAAAAGCTCAATGGTGAAGAGAAAACAACAGAGGTATGTGGCAGCAGTTCACATACAAACATTTTTTCGAAGAAAAAGTTGAAGAGTACAAACATGGACAATCTGAAATAATTTTCATATTGATGACAAACACCAACAAGATGATTAAGAATAAGAAGCTGAAACATGGAATTT
Source organism: Picea engelmannii (assembly GCA_009831015.1). Classification (NCBI taxonomy): domain Eukaryota; kingdom Viridiplantae; phylum Streptophyta; class Pinopsida; order Pinales; family Pinaceae; genus Picea; species Picea engelmannii. Next base: position 183,054 of record ML784395.1, read on the forward strand.
TTAGCAAAAGAGGAATACTTAAATTGAAAATGCATAGAGGGTTCAGAATCTGGAAAAGGAGGAAGAGAAAAACTCACTCATACATGGAGTTGAAACAAAATTTAAGGTTTTGTTTGAATTGTCCTTTGTAATGTTTGTAAGCCTAGATGAGACTAAGACCGATAGGCATGTTATGTATTGACATTGTATTAAATCCATTTCTCCATTAAGGGGGAGTGTTGGATAATAATGAAGAAATGTCATAGTTAGGAAATGCTTAAAACAAATTTCTATTGTACCATATTTTAGTCTTTGAGTGGTTTTCAGATCCACAGATTCAAGAGATTGTTAGAGTCTATTGTTATCACTGAAATTTTGTCTGCACATGGCGACAAGAACTCCACATCATCAAAATAGCAATGAAGTCATTCATGGCACTGAATTAAGTTCACAGCATTCCAGAAGGGTCAAAAACTATACAAAGTAACCAAAAATTGAAAGGCGCTTTACAGCAGCTTGATGCGCGCGCATATGCGCGGGACAAAAACGTGTTACTAGCGCATGCGCGCCCGATGCGCGCCTGTCAACACAAAAACCCGCGCATCTTCTAATACGATGCATTAATTGCATAAGTCGGCCTCCCGACCGCCTATGGACCGGCCCCCAAGATGATTTGACTCTCGAATCAGGGTCGGCTTTGCAAATTCGGCAAATTAATGACCTAAGTGAACCCTAAACAGGTCCGTGTTCACACCGGAAGTTGGTTACGTGACCGCCTGGAAAAATGCTATAAATAGCCGTGAAGACTCACTATTTTAGCAGAGAATTCGAAGCAATGTTACGTTGTCCAGATGATTCAGAGCTCAGTCTTTGACAAACAATCCATCAGCGGCCTAACCCAGAGTTCTTTCACCACTCAGTTCAGTTCTATTCATTTTGTAAGGAAAGCGTTGTGTTGAGGGCCCCGAAGGACCTTCCGCTGGAGGGAGAGGGAACCCCTATCTCTGTCTTCAGTGTGTGCTCTGGTTTCATTAATAATACCAAGCCTGAAACCATTGATGACCCGTGTGTATGATATTTTATGTTTTTGTTTATTTTCGCAGTGTTATTTGCTTTCAGTCGATAGTTAGATTGTATTTAGTTTTGTTTTATGTTAACCCTTTTGCTCCACAGCATCCTGTTCTGCCTTGCCAAGCCCAACAGGGCATGCTAGCGTTCCCATTTTTGCTCACCCGGTGACGATTCGAACGCGAATAGACTGGCGACTCCACTGGGGATTTTAGGTATCAAATCCTCCCTCAATTGGGTTTAATTCGCTTTCCTTTTTGTTTTATTAACTTGCAGGGACTCAAACCGGCCTCCGCCGACCTGCGAGACAGTCGATTCACAGGAGAATCGAGGGAAATTTATCCGAAATTTCTTTTTTCAGTCACAATCACAAGCGCGCGGGTATTCCACCACACAGGCGCGCGCATGCGCTGGAATTGTAATTTCTTTCCCGCGCGCACGCGCCTCTGTTTACAGTGACAGCCGCGCATTGGAACAAAATTTTTCATTGTAAGGTTTTGATGTGGGGAAAGTCAGTTTCCTTTTCAAAAATGATGTATGCATGCTCTAAATACTGCACCACTTAGACCCCTCAACTTATAAAGGGGATAATCGAACAAACATAGGCACTTAGGAGGATAAAAATCATTTTTCCCTTATTTGCTTTCAGCCACGTGAATGGCTTGTTTTGATTTATAATCTAAGTTGAACATCAAATTGTAATCACATCTAAACTCACATTCGGGACTAGAAATTGCAAGTAACAATCTTGAGTATGCTCTTCTCTCACGCCCTCAGGCGATCTTGAGAATCAGAAAAAGATTGCGAAAACGATCTCATCTCCCTTAAAAATTTCAAAACTTT